>PVIJ01010812.1:0-58155 GCA_004024925.1 Scalopus aquaticus | reverse complement strand
CGTTTTCTTTCTTTTTAGTTAGGAGGGCTTTAGCTATGCGAGGTTTTTTGTGGTTCCATATGAATTTCATCAGTAGTCGATCTATTTCTTTGAAGAATGTCATTGATATTTTTATTGGAATAGCATTGAATCTGTAAATTGCTTTTGGTAGGATTGCCATTTTGATAATGTTAATCCTTCCAATCCATGAGCAGGGGATTGGGGCCATTTTAAGTTTAAGGTAATTATTGGATATTCAAGAGGAGATGTTCAGCAGGTGGTGGGATATAAGATCTGGCTATAAATTATCTTTCCAGCCTTATCCTCTCCCCTGTAAACTTACTATAGGTGACCCATCCATAATTCAGAGTACACTGTTCCCTTTTCTCACCCTGCATTTTCTCAGCTCTGTTCTTGCCTATATTGTAACCTCTGTCCAACATACTTGCCAGTCTGGACCTTCAGTGATTACTTTATGTCTCAAGTAGCCCCTCCTCCCTAATATCCCTGTCATAAGTGATCTGTACCTCCTGGGGACTCCCATCAAACCTTGATGCCTTGTTTGTGACTGTCATCACAGCCTCCCCATCCCCTATGGGTTACTCATGTGTATTTACTTCCCCTGCTGGGTTGTAAGCTCTGGAGGGCAGGGCTTGCACCTGATTCTTTTATCATACCTTCCATGACATCCAGAAATGTGCCCAGTACACAGAAGGCTACTCATGAAATGCATAAATAAATGAGTGACCAGGACATGTCCTGAGATGATAGCATGAGGTTAATCTAGTCAGCAGTGATCAAGGTGGGAGGTTTCCTTAACCCGAGAGCAACAGATGATTGCTCTGTCCCTGGATCACTAGTATAGAACCAGCCGGCGCAATGCTGGTGGTTCATCATTGATCCACGTCTGTCATCACTGATGTCTAGAGTAATGAAGGTAGCCTGCTTTAGGTCAAGGGTACTGAGATTAAAAAATCTGATCTAATTTATGGGCTCACTAAAAAGAAAAAAAACAACGAAAGAAACCCCTGTTCTTAGAAAAGTTGGGGAATGTTCTTTCCTAAGAGAAAAATTATATTTGTAATTATCCCCACTGCTACCCAGGTCCAGCTTTCATGAGACTGGCCATTAGTCCGCCTTGCTTACTGTGGGCACGTTTGCATTTCACTGGGGCACTGGGACCTGGTGCATGCTGAGTCCTGATCATTTGATGAACTTACGTCCAAACTGTCCCTGAGGTTTCATGGAAATCAGGTTGATTTATCTAGTCACTTTGTTTCAGAGAGTGCCAGGTCATGGATTCTGACATGGGGAAGAGATACTGACAGGCCAGATCAGATTTGGGACAGTGGCACCTTGATATATAACCTGATAGACACGGGAAAAGTGAGAGAAATAGAGGACAGTGACCACGAGGGAGTCTGGGGTGTGACCTCAGTTCTGAGGGTGTTGGAGGTAAAGCCTGACTCCTTGAAGCAGTAAGAGTAGAAAGGCTAAGATTTAAAAAAAAAAAATAAAAACACAAAGGACAAAGCAGCCAGGGAGGCCACTGAAGGAAGATGGTAAAAGACCATTATGAATATGAGCAGCTACTGTCTATTGACAACAGTGTTGGTTACATGCCAGGATTATAGTAAGGGCTTCATACGGACAGATTTATTTTCCCAAAGACCTTGTAGTAAGTACTATTATTTAATCCTTTTTAGAAATGAGGAATATGAGGATCAGCAAGGTTAAATAACTTACTCAGGGTGACAGAGTCAGTAACTTAAAGAGCTGGGATTCAGACCCAGGGTTTTGGATGCCAACGCCTAAGTAAGAATCACCTTCTGATGCTGATTCCGGGCCATTTCGTTCGACCATGCCTGCTGTAGGTAGAGGAATGCAATGCCTTTCAACACCCAAAGTGCAAGATGCTGGTGGTGAGCTAATTCAGAGGTGTCGTTCAGAAGCCCTGTGATGACTGAACTGTCTGCGGGGCTGCACTGCTCAGAGCACAGATGCTGTCATCGGTCATTAGGGAATACTCACTTCATTGTGTCGGGCTCCACCTAAATGTTTTTTTATTGTCTGCTCTTCACCATGAGTAATGCCACTTTCCATTTTAAGCTGAGAGCTGCAGGAGATGGCCACGTTATAAGCCAGGGTTTAAGGCTAAGTGCTGCCTGGGGGATTACTCACCCACTTCAAGACTCGGCCAACATTACACCCTCCCACTCAGGATACAGCTAGGATATCCTCTTCCTTGCCAAAGCCTGAAGGAAATCTGGTTTCCCCTAGAATCACACCAGGAAGGGCTCCTGATGATCAGAAAGCAGGAGAGGTAACTGTTTCTCCAAGTGGAACTATTATGGTCATTCCAGTCTCATCCTATGTACTACGCTTTTGATAACTTTATTCGTGTGGCATTTGCTGAGGGCCTACTATGTGCCAGAAGCTCTGATAGTGATATTTACAGTGGTCTTGATAACTTAGTCCTGGGAGCTAATAAGCTAAGGGAGGATGAGCAGACAATTACAATAAAACATCGCCACCAGTATAATAAATTATATGACATGGATGCTCAGGGAGCTTAGGGAACTGACAGTTGAAAAGTTTATGTGAAAGCAGGGATGTAGGATAAGTAGTAGGAGTTGGCTGGGTTTCTTAGCTACAAGCAACCAAAACTGGCTTTGACTGGTATAAGCAGAAACAGAACACAGAGGAACCAGGGTTGCCTGCAGAATCACTGGGAAGGTGTGGTGGTCCAGCATTATACTGCATTATACTGCAGGAAGGGTCCAGTTAGACCAAGATCTGTGTGGATGTGTGGGTGTGGGTGGAGGTGGGGAGGGGAGGGGAGGTCTCAATTATGAAATGGGGATTCAGATGCTGGGCAGTCAAAAAGGATGACCAATGTCCAGGACAGCAGGTAGAGGTAAGGAAGGTGGGGAGGAGGGGCTGTCTCAGAATGACCTAAGATAGTCTGAGTCAGAGAAACCAAAAGGAACAGCTTAAAGGGAGTGCTGACTTACTGAGGCAGGAGGCCCAGAGACCAGGCAGCCAGGCTTCAGGGGTTTCCTTAGTGAGTGAGGTTTGCTGATCAACCAAAGACTTAGACGCCTCTGTGGAGAAACGAGCTGTGTGCCAGCAGGTAAGCAGGAACTACGTCTTAAGCCTTTTTTTTTATATAATGTTCCTGGGCCATTCTGAAAGGCTACAGTTCTCAGCGTATGCCTTGAAATTACAGGGCCCAGCTAAATCAGAAAAATGTTCTCTGCATAAGTTAGAAAATATGATAGGGACAAGTCAGTGGTATAATGAAAATAGCAGATCTTTCCTGCTTGTGTTAATGTGAGCTCACATGCATTCATTCATCAACTCCTCATAATAAGCCTATTAGTTTACAGATAGTCAGAGGTACAAAAATTGTAAATGGCTCCATCAAGATCCTATGTTTTCAGAGTGTGGCACTGAGACACAAATGTAGATCCACTTTACTGTAACTAGGAGCTCGTTGACAGAAGACACGAAGAAGTGAGGGGCAGACAAGGAAAAATAGTCATCTTGGAAGGAGAAAATACTTTTTTTTATGCCAAGTGCATAATCCCTTAGCGGTTACCTTTCTCATGGCCACCAATAAGGTCAACTTTTGCTCCTACTGAGAATCTGTCACGTTTCATCCAAGAGGAAAAACCTTGTTTTCTCAGAGGAAGGCCTGAAAGAGGAACTTTCAGCAAAAGTTATTGACCCCAAAACTCTATTGAGAGATGTATAGTTTTTTTAATGGATTGAAAAATTCTCTGACTATACAAACAATGCATGTGATCTGTAAAAAAATTAGGGAAATATGGAAAAATATAAAGGAGAAAACAAAAATTTTCTTGTAACTGTACCACCCAGTGATGGCTGCTGACGCTTGTTGAGGGCTATGTGTGTGTTTGTATCTGTGTGTGTACACGTATGTGCATATAATCAGTAGTCTTTTTCCAGTATATGTATGCATGCGTGGATGAGTATACACATGTATTGTCTTTTGAAATCAAAGTAATTGTTATTGTCTAGACTTCACCATTTTCCTGAAGGAAGAATTGTTATCACAGTATTCAATTTTGCATATAGACTAAAGAATATCAGTTAGCAGAGCAGAGCATGATATAGAACACGTGGGCAAAGGCATGGGGTGTGCTGGGGTACACTGGCTATGGTGTACAGAAAAATGCTTAGTTCGTTGAGGAAGGCTTGGTTTTTCATTATTAATATCTCTAGCTGGTAAGCATGATGTTTGACAACTGTATGCATGAAAGATGTTTAATAATATTGATGAATCTAATCAGGTAGCCACTTATTTCTAAGGAGAGATTTATTGCACAAATTTTCACATGCATGACATTCAATAGTGTCGTATAGCCAAAAAGCAGAAGAGCAGTTTCTAGGACTGAGCTCCAAGTAGAATCCTGGTTCTGATCCCACTTCCCCTTCTCTGGCCTAGAGGACCTCATCCTTTTCCACATCCCAGCCAAAGGCAGTTCAAAGCCCCACAATCCAAAGCACACAGTAATTTGTCTTCTCAAGCTGGAAAGCAGTTTGGCCCTCCTCTCTGAGCATCAACTCTGGTGGCCACATGGCTCACGCCAGCACAAAGCCAGGCCTGTTTGGTTGCCGCTGCTGTCAACTCTTGGGCCACCCAGTGCCACCCATCTCCTCTCCTGTTCCCAACTCATCAAGACAAAATCCTGTCGGTTCAGGGGCCCTCTGCGTTCCCTTTCTGAAGCCCAGACATCTGTTTTGTGTTGGGAGTCAGTGGCCGGTCAAGTACTTGCAGGACACAGCTGGATTTGCTGATGTAAACAAAGTTGTGTGCATGTGAGTTTTCTGACCCTGAGAAGGCCCCACAGAACTATCCCCTCAGGCCTCCACCAGGACTTTATCCTCAGTCTAAGGGGACTGAGGAAAATGAACTTGAGCTTAGTTAATAAGTTACAGCCAAGAGGGAAGAAAAACATCTGGTTCCTCTCTTTCTTCCCCGTCTCCATGTAACCCTTTTCTTACTGGCCATCCCTACTCTAGAATGGAGGTGAGGCCACATGGCTCACCTCCACGGTGCATGGTTTGGTGACCCAGGTCGCCCAGGGTCCGCTGGCTCCTCTGTGACGCTGGGCGCTCTGCCTCACCCCGCATACAGAGCTCCTCTCTACCCGTGCTGCCTGCTTGGTCTTCCCATGCTTCACTGCATCTGATCTTTACTTACAAAAGTAAACAGTTAAACAATACATATACTAGATTTTGAAATTAATAATCTCCAGCCCCACCTTCTCTTCTACTTTTAGTTCCATGAAATTTGCAAGCTCTTTCTTTATATATTCCAGTTGAAAACAAAAAACTAAAGAATTCAAATTAAAACACCGCTTAACTCTGGGAATTACTTAGTTTCTCAGATGTGAAAATTAATTTAAGAACCTACATACCTTTAATTTTTCAAATAGCATAACATGGCTTACTTTTATCACTTTCACAATAATCTCCTGTGGCAAGTAATATTGGCTTTACATTCTGAGCAGAGATACCAAGTTTCTAACTAATATGAACTCTAGTGTGAATGTTGATTCAACTTTTAAAGTACTAATTAAATAACAAAAAAGACTGTACTTGCATCCATCCAGATTATTCTGGTCAAAACAGTATGTATGCATAAAATCCAGATCCCCTCAAAGAAAGAAATGAACAAGAAAACACAAGATGAGAAACCCCCAATCGACCAACTACATGGCAAAAAACTACAGCGAACAAGGACACACACAACACAGCATTGACAGGAGCATGTGAGATGCTTTTCCGTGTCTCTTTACCACCACCGAGACCAAAATAATAGCAGAATGACAGTACATCTTCATTGCGCTGCCGCCTTTTTTTGTGAACCCCTAATTTCCTTTTCTTATCCTCACCTCCCACTAGAAAGTCAAAAATCATCCAATGTTTTAGAGACAGGATGAATGGTTTTGGAAAATAAACAGGATACATTTCAGATTGATTTAATCAGTCAAAAACTCATACCTGGCTTCAGTGTGGCAATTGGCAAATCATCGGTTTCTCAGATTTTGGTTCATGAGGGGACTTGTAGATACAGAGCATGTCTTTGTAACAAACTGACATGATACACAGCACAGACCCCATTCCCCTGCAACCCTTTCTTTCAACAAATACTTATTAAGCACATATTTTGTGCCAGGCCCATGTAAGATACTAGAGATTAAAAGCTAAGTGACATAAACAAGGCCCCTGCTCTAATGAAGCAAAGTCAAGGGACAGGAACAGTCGAAAGAACAGCTCCAGTGAAATCCAGAGCAGGAGGGGCTCCAGCCGGGGCTAAGCCTGGGCCAGAGGCCATGGTTAAAGCAGGATTGTCTAAGCAACATCAGAAGTGAAGTCTGAGGAGAAGTAGGAGTATCCTGGAGCTTGGTAGACAGTGGATAGCAATGTTGGCAGAAAGAGGTATAAGCCCAGGGAAAAGCAAGCTCAAAGGCCCAGAGGTGAGGGGAGTCTGGCATACTTTTGAACTGGAAGAAGCTGACTCGTGGTAGAGGCCACTGATGAATTTGATGCCAGGGAACTCTTGGGCTTTCCTGACTCACTAGCATCAAGGGAGTTTGGAAGCAGAGAGGGTCACCATCTCCAACACAGGAAATGACTGGAATGTAAGCTCCATCGGGGTAGGACTCCACCAGCTTTCTCACTGTCTGAGAATGGGGCCAGAAACATAAATATTCTTAAATAACGATTTGCTGAAGCACCCTGAAGATGACCTCAGTCCTCTCCTCTGGTGTCACCTAGCCCCACAAGTCCCACGGAATCATAAGATCAAGAGATATCTTGAGATCTGGCAAGTCCATTCCATCCCCTCCAACAGTCTGTCCTGCCCTCAACCTCCCTGTGATAACACTGTCTTGTAGATTTTGTAACATACAGTAGCATGACTCGGAGGTTCACTTCAGGAGATCATACATGAGCAGCTGAGGGACAATTTGTCCAGTCATCCAGTGAGTCAGGGCTGGACAGGGGAGAGCAAGGACAAGAATCCTCAATGTCAGCCTGGAAGGCTGGTCAGGCAGGAAGGGAACTCCAGCTCCCCAGCACTGTCAACTATTAGGATGACACGGGGCCTCACCTGCTATTGAAGGTCATTGAGCCCACATTCCCAAAGCAGCACCATATCATGTGGCAATTATATATCCTGATTTATTTGGAAGTGGGATTTTTAAATCCAAGTTCAGCTCATCTCCTGGCACCATGGACTAGCTAAATGGTACTGCCCTTCGCAGAGAAGGCTGCTGAGTCAGTGTAGCCAAGATAACCTGGCCAGAAATCTGTGACAGTGGACAGCATGTTGGGTCTATACCCACACCTACCACCATGAGGTTCTGCTACCTCTTACTTGGGTTTACTGCATCTAGTTTCCCTGCCTACCCTCCAATAATCCACTCAGCAGCCAGAGGGACATTTAAAAAATGCAAGTCTGATGGTGTCACACCCCAGTTCTCACTGTTCAGTGGTTGGCCATAGTCCTTTAGAAAAAAGCCTGCAGGACTCTGCATGATAGCCCTGCTAGTTTCTCTGGCTTTAGACCTCTTTGTGCTCTTTCTGGAAGCAGAACTTTTTGTACATGCTCTTTCTGCTCCTACCTTCTCCCTATTTACACAAAGATAAATGCCCCTTCCTCCAGGAAGTCTTCCTACCTCCCAGGTTCTGTAGGTAACCAATTACGTGGCTCCCACACTACGCTGTATTTCACTGCTATAATATAGTAGGAATTCCTTTTAAAACAGGTCTTTCTCACCAGAATGCAAACTTCAAAAGAACTTCACTGCAGCCGACTTATTCTGCACTATATTCTTCATGCCTGGCACACTGTAGGTGCTCATCAGATGTGTGTGAGGTGAATGAATGAGTACTCAGATATTTGATCCATTGGAAACAACTTTACCAAATAAAATAAGAAGCAGAGAGAACAGGAACCTAACAGAACCTTGCTGCAATCCTAAATTCCAGGACTTTTCTCACCCCAGGTTTTATCTTACTATGGGCTGTGTGTTATGATTAGGCCTGCAGTTAAGTCTTCAGAACTGGTTTTTGGCCAGTTGAGAGACTTTAGGCCTTTCTACCAAACACCACCTGACCAGCTAACCAGAGCCCGGAAGGCATCCTGACAGGTCAAGACAGGGTATGCTTGCTGTGGCCTATGCCTATCGCGCAGAGACAGGTAGCCCTTCTGCCCAGCCTCACACAGTGAAACAGGGGGATAAGGAACTGGGTCTTCATTCATTCTGCCTCACCCTCTTTTATTTCCTTCCCCCCGACAGGGACAAACAACAGTTCAGTAGAGGAAATATGAGTAATGGAAAGAAAGAGAAAAAAAAATAAACATATCAAAATGGGCAATGTCCCCTGGGTCACTGCTTTTAGAGAAAACAGGGAGAGCAGATTTAGAGATATTTTAGTGACTTTGCTAAAAGGGGAAAAATAATCAAGCTGGTCACTCCCTTCTAGGCTGAATTCTTTTCCTCTATTTTGATATGGAGAGAAAGGTTATCCAGACCCAGGTTCTCACAACCCAGCTCAGTGAATCAGAACCCCAGAGAGAGGGAGTCCTCATGTGATTCCCATGTGGGTACACCCCACGTGGAGAACGCACGCTCAGGATGTGAGGGCAGTGTTATGCCTGGTGCTGAGTAACCAAAGGTACAGCTCAGGTAAGAAACTCAGGTCTGCTCTGCGAACCCCAAAGTCAGATATTGAAAACCTTGTACAAAGTAAAAGCCCACAAACTGTCATTAGAATCCACAGAATAAGGAAGACTGTGGAATGCGCCTTTTGGAAGAGGGAGGTATGTAGGCACTTAGTTTATTCACTTCAGACACTGACTGAGCTGACCACACAGGCAAGGACCTATGGGTGACAATGGCAGGGAACTAAACAAGACAGCAATGATGGTAACGTACTTGCTGATATGTGTGTGCTAGGTGTCTTATATGCATTATCTCACTTAATCTCCCCAACTGCCCTGGGAGGTATTATTATCTCCACTGACGGAAAAGTGGAACAACATGCCCAAGGTGACCCAGCAAGTAAGTGCAGACTCAGACAAGAACCCCTCTGCAGACAGCCATCTAAACTAAGGCTACAGTGCAAAGCCCCCTTAGGATTGCCTAAGCCTGCCTTTCTGAGGCTTACATTACTAGAAAAAGCATAAGAAAGTCTCAAGAATGAGTGTAGTTTATATAGCTTTATGGAACAAAGTAGCCAACCTGGGGACCCCTGATGAGACTTATAATGTTCTCTTTAATAATATGGCAAAGATTTGTTTCCTGGACATCAAGAGACATGAAAGGAGAAGTTCTGGAACCAAAGGAACCATTTTCCACTAAGCGGGGCGTCTGCTGGCATGTCAGAGAAAGCCAAGCAGTGTTTATGATCCAATCCCCCCGGTATACCAAGGAGGACTAGAAACCCAGGAGGGTTGCTTTGTTATTTTGTGAAATACCAAAATATGAATGACAGTAATATCATTTGTGGTGAGCTTGCTGGCTACTGTGCTACTCACTGTACATGTTCCTATAAAATTTGAACTTTACATCAAGCCCATGAGTAGATACTATTCAGATGAGGAAAGACACTCAGAGAGGTGGGGCAACTTGCCTGTTGTCACAGTAAAGTGGTGAGGCAGGAATGACACTCCATTGCCTGAATCACAGCAAGTTCTTATCCAGTGCCTCAGCTGTCTCTTAAATACAAAGACAGGCACCATTTGGGATGTTAAATGAGCAGTAATTCTCCATCGCCAGCCATTTTTTATTTGGCAGTGCCACCTCTCACCTCAGTCTGGGAGACTGAGAGAGCTCCTATTTCAGCAAGTATTTATTGACTGTCTTCACATTACACTTCACGCCAGGCACAAAAGCCCTACCTTTACTAAGCTGGAGAATTTACCGTAAATTTACAAATTTACAGTGGACCAAAGGGATGCACCTGAAACACTTAGAGGTGATTTTATGAGCAGTCTGGGTTTGCTGGATCTGGGGAGGAGTTATCCACGAAGAATCAGAGAAATTGGCCTTTGAAAGGAAGTTAGGAGTGGCTAGTCAAAGCAGATTATCTTTTCAAATTAGTGTTTTCAGACTCTTTGGGTTAAGCATTCAGCAGTGATATGACTAAATCATATGGTAGCTCCATTTTTAATTTTTTGAGAGTCCTTCATGCTGTTTCCATAGTGGCTGCACCAATTTACATTATGGGTGCCCCCTTTGAAGTTTCCTTCCATCCATTAGTTTGGTACAATTTTGTTTTCAATTGCTTTAGAAGAGTTGCTGTTCTAGAAGGCATCATACTCAGCAAAATAAGCCAGAAGGAAAAAGAAAAAATATCAAATGGTTTCATTCATAGAAGGAATATAGAGGAGCCAAATAAGAGAGCAGGAGGAGAAATCAGCACACAAAACAAAATTTAAAAAAAAGAACAACTAGCAGGCAACCATACATAAGAGACTTTCTGCAGGGGAGGAAAAGGGACCAAAACAGGGGAGACAAGAGCACAAGGGACTATGGTGATGGTTCACGGGTGAACTGGTGGTGGGAAACCTACGGGGAATACACAATAATGTAAAGGATATAAATTTTAAAATAAATATCTAAATAAATAAATAAACAAACAAACAAATAAAGGATGATAAACTGGAAAAAAAGAAAAAAGAAGAACTGCTCTTCTCGCTTTGTAACCAAAAGAGCAGAGCAGGCGGGAAGCAGCATCTGATTAGGGCGACCAACGAGCGGTCCCTTCACTGTGTCTATCTTCAGGGCTGCTTTCGGCTGATGAGAAGTTTTTGCAATTAAACTAGAGAGATAGGACTTCCTTCCAATGAGGAAATTCAATTTAAGTAAAACTTCCTGTCAGTAATTTAAATAATATTTGAAAGTAAGGAATTTGGTTAGGGGTCAATGATCAAAAGGATGAAGGCTGCACACCTGTAGTGAAGTCACAGAGAAGTCTTGGTAACCCTTGCTCAGGGTATCAGTGTGCATTAGAACAACCCAATAGCTCCCCCAGGCCTTGAATTCTGTCTATTTGATCATTTTAATACAAAACAATAGCACAGAAATAATAAATGAGCGATTTGCTCAGGTGATGACCCAGGCAAGGGGGAACCATTTTGAGCAGGATTCTGAGCAAGTCCAGATAAATCCTGCTGGGAGGATGATTGAACTGGGAGGTTCCTAAGAGCAGATAGAATTTCCTTACATTTGCCCTGAGGAAAGAGGTCTTCCACAGGAAGAAGGTCAGGTCTGGTCTATTTTTACAAGAACATTTCAAGTGGTTAGCGGACCTATTTCCTGTGGTTCCCAGGAATTCTGCAACAGGCTCTCAGGAGGATGTTGGGCATAGGGAACAGGGACTTGATGAGTAAGAATCAATAATTATCTCTATATTTGCTTCACTTTTTCCTATAAAAATAATCTAGAATCTTTAGAAGAGCAAAGTTCGTGATGACTGAGAGCAGAATGGGATATGAAAGTCCCTTGTGTTAAGTCCTTAGGTCAGATTATGCAGGCTGAAGATTGACTTATTCACTCCCTCCCTCCCTCCCTTATTCATTCAACAAATATTTGAGCAGCTCCTCTGAGCCAGGCACCGTCAAGGGACTTAGAAGAAGATGGTGAATCAACACGGTCTGTCCTCCAGGAGCTTACAGTATGGCGGAGGAGAAAGACTGTCAAGTGGATGGATATATAATTAATTACAAACGATGGGAAATGTCAGGAAGGAAAAGAACAAAAGGCAACAAAGGGGAATTATAGAGACAGAGGAGGGACAGAACTTAGATGGCGAGAAGGGAAGACCTCTGAGGAGAGGGCACTTCAGCTCCCATCAGAAAGGGGAGTAAGAACCAGCCTGGAAAGGGTTGGAGAAGAGCACTACTTGAAAGGAAACAATTTGCAGGAAGGCAGTTATGTGGGAAAGACCGCAGCAGACCCAATGATCCAAGAGAAGACAGGGGTGCTGGAACACAATGGGCAAAGAGAGAAGCAGGGGTAAGGCCAGGTAATACAGGGTCATGGGAAGGGTTCAGAATTTACTTTATGAAAGTGGAAAGTCACAGAGGGTTTTAAGCAAGGGAATGACCAATTTGATACAGGATTTTTAAAAATCTATGTCCCTGGCTATTGAAATGATACGAGGGATCCAAGAACAAAATATGGGAGTATTTCAGAAGCTGATAGTGGACTGGACTGCGTTTTGACAGTAGGTGGTAACTACATTCATTTGATAAGCCTCAACTACAGTCAAAGGACTTAATTATGAGAGTTTAGTGAAGTCTACCATCTAACGGGGCTGCGGTAGGGTGAGAGAAGAAAGGCACTTGCTTGGGGTGCAAAATTTACTCAGAAATCAAGATACACAACATTTTCATGCAACATTTTTTAAAAATCAAATTTGATGCAAAGAAATCCACAAAGAACAAAATATAAGCTTTCCTTAAAAAACAGACAATCAGTAACTCTGCCATACCATGCCACAGAAGCTTTAGATAAAAGGGAACAATCAGTAATAATTATCCTGTCTTTATTTAAATTTTGACTTTTGTTTCCTCACTCTTGTCCCAGCTAGCTGCCCTTCCCCACCTATAAAACAAAGAAGTCACCATATAACTCTTGGCTCTGAAATAGTTATCAGGGAAATCAAACTAATGACAAAAGCCATCACATGCCTACTGGTGGGATAGATGGGATATTTTCTCTTTAATCTGAAGACTGAGACAAAAGGTGCCTAAGAGCTGTTCCGTAAATATTTCTGATAAGTTAATGGCTAACATTTATCAGGTTTTACTATTTCAGGTGCTTTGCCAAAAAACTGCTAAACACAACAGTTTCATTTATTCTTCGCGACTATCCTGTGGCTAAGCACAGCATTACCCTTATTTACCAGGCCTGTCATTCCTTGACTGGTATTTTATTAATATAGGAATAAACAAAGGATAAAGATTAGATGGAAAAATTGTCAGGCCTTGAATTATTCCTTAGAGATCCTATGTAGAAAATCAATGATTCCAGTTCCTTGGCAAACACTATTCTCTGATAAATACTATTCACCACACTCAAAAGATCAGCAGAAAAGGGCTACTAATCTTAAATATCACTTTCCATAGGAATTATTTTTGAAAAGTTGAATTTTTTAAAACCCAACATCTCTTTTGAGAACATATTTATTGATTTCATTCATTCTCAAATATTTACTGAGCAATTAGTATATCAGGAATGGATCTAGGTGCTACAATATAATGTGAGCAAAACAAACCTGATCTGGGCCTGCAGGAGGCTTACCTGTGCACGTCTGCTCATGAGTATGCACTCTGCAGTGAAACAGTAACAAGCAAATAAACTGAGTTAGAACAACTCAGTACTCCCCCACGTGTCTCCTTTACTACCACACAGAACACTTCTGACATTACTAGTCACCAAATGCTTGGGGTTATTTCCCCACACCAAGAAGAAATTCTGTGATACCAGCTAGGCATCCTACAATTTAACTCTATTCTGATCTGTCCTATCCAGAGATGGTGTGAGATCACACAGGTTAAGGGTTCAGCCTCACAAGACTGCCCTCCCCCGACACTGATCAGCTATAAACCAGACTCCTCCTCAGGCTCAACAAACATGCTATAACTGATCACAGAACTTAGGAAAACAGTTTATTACAAAAGGATACAAGATACAGGGTATGAAAGTTTACTATATAGGGTATGGATCGGAGAGATGCCTAGGGTAAGGTCTCTGAGAAGGGGCACGGAAGTTCCAAGTTCCCTCCAGGTGTGCCACCATCCCCGTACCTCTATGAGTTCATCAGCTCAGAAGTTCTCTGAACCCAGTACTTTAGGGGTTTTTATGGAGGCTTCATCACAGTAGGCTTGACTGACCATTAACTCCATTTCAACTCTTCTCCTTTCTCAAGAGAATGGGGGATAAAACTAAAAACTCCAAACTTCTAATCATGGCTTGTTCTTTCCATGACCAACCCTTACCCAAGTGTCTTTCAGAGTCACTGCCTATCACCCAGGAAATTACAAGGGAACTAGGACAGAGACCAATATTTTCTATGATCTCATAGAAACACATACAATAACAAGTGATCATTAAAGTTGTGCAGAATACACATCTGGAGCTGAGATAGAGGACCAGGAAGTGTGGGGAGCTAGTGAGGGTGGACATAATAGGGGTAGATGCCCTTCTTTGCACAATAGTCACACTGCTGAAAATGCTGTGTTGATAAGAATTTTGGCAAACTGAATTCCCCACAGAGTGTGAAATTTTACAACTTAATGACTACTCCTGTGGAGAACAGTTTTGAAAAGCAACACCTCTTTATTTTTCTATATGACTAGATCTATGGAAAAACTATTCATACCATCAGGGGTTTAAGAATACAGTATCATGAAAATGTTCTGCCTTCTGTCTGCTCCACCCCAGGAGCCCATCTCAATGACTAGATTTATGAAATTCCAGAAGAGTCCCTTGAACTTGACAATGGCAGGGAGGAGCCAAGGAATGCAGGATCTTTGAAAGTGGAAAGGAATTATGTGCAAAAAGATGGCAGCCCAGAGAAGTTGCTCTGACGTCTCTCCTACCTCATGTTGCCTAATCTGCTTTCAAAAGCCAAAAACACAGACATTCTCTATTTTTCAAACCCCACCCAACAAAGTAGCACTTTGATCATCAAAACATGAGAGAAGCAGTAGACAGCAGTTGATATAAATGGCTTTGAAAGGTCAGTTAGAAAAACAAGAAATAAACAAGGAGAAAATATGAGAGGAGTTAAAAGGATAAAAACAAGCCATGCTTTGAGCTACTTGCCAAAATGAAAGAAAACTCCCACAAGAGGTCATGTTTGACAGATGCAAGAACTGTCTTGATTACCAGTATCTACCAGCCTTGTGATTTTTCTAATAAATGGCATCTCAAATGCAATGTGCAGCTTTTTGGAGATGCTGGGTACCAGGGGCAGGTTTATCTCTAGCTTAGTTTCTTGGATACAAGACTTCAACTCACTTCCAAGCTCACATCCCTTGTCAAACACCAGTCTTTTTCCCCAGGGTCTTTAGTGATGATCCTGTTCTATCTTCTTCCCATGAAACCTACCTGCTTCCTGCCAAGTGCTAGGTTGTATGGGGGCTTGTGTGTGGAAAATCAATGATATGGTCACAGGACTCAGGGCCATCGGACATTCAGTGCAAATGGGACATTCCATGTGAGATCAAAGCGAGTTGGCAAATGGGACCTCTAAAAATAGCCAAAGTCCTTAAAAAGAAGTAATGTAAAAGGAAACAAATTTTATACTCTCTTAATGTAGGCTCTGCAAACACTACATCTTAGAAGGCTGGCACTAGGCAGGTGATTATTTTTTTCCTGCCCTTTGGCCACAACACCCACTGGGTCCCTTTGCAAGGCCTGGGACCTGCTCTCCCCAACCCCCCCACCAGCTTCCTGCGTGGTGCTGGATGCCTCGGCAGGAATGTAGCTGTTGGGGCATAACTGGGGCCTCTGTGGCCCACTTTCAAGATCCAGAATAGACTCTGACATGTGAAACAGGCTCGTGGGGTTTACATTCCTCCTTCGTATCCAAGCACCTTAAAACACAAAACCGCACGCTGGATTGCTAACTGTTCTTCCAGAGACGCCTGGGTATCATCTGTCTGGCAGAAATGTGAGTTTTGTTCTTTTTATTTTTTAATGTTTTCAGTGAGCATGGGGCCCTTGGAAATGAGACTGCCAACAGAGGGGCAACTTAATGAACTGATGTCTTGGGGCTGAGGGTTTTATTCCTGGCTAAGCCACAGATTTGCTCTGCTAAAAAGCTGTACAGCTTCTGTATCACCATTCTCTTGGCTACAGAAAAAGGGAGAAGTGTTTGTCTACCTCATATAATAGAAGGAAGGGCAAATACAAAATTCTTCTAAAGTGCCTCATGTAGTCTTAGACAACCAGCGATGCTGGTTTACTCACATAAAAAGCTTTGTGAACCCCGAGTGCCATGAAAATATAATGAACACACAAAACTTTGGTCTTATTAACAATGATAATACCTTCAGTTTCCTAGGTACTCACTACATGCAAGGCCCCTCCCAGGCCTCACCTATCTCTCCTCAGGACCCCACAATGAGAGTAGTACTTTTAACAGCTTCATTTTACGAGGAGGCACTTGAGGCTCAAAAAGGCAAATGACTTGCTTGGTCATGGAGTAGTTAATGACAATGCAGAAGCCAGAACTGATGGGTTTGACTTTTGTGTTTTGAGAACTTCTTTTTTCCATGGTATTTCCAAGACAGGCTGAAACAGGACCATTCACTCAGTTGGTCAATGACTTCGCCCTAACCCTTGATAAGCAATAGCAAATAATCTCACTGACAAAGGCCAAGGTGGGCTTGACTGACATTGGGTCAAATTGATTGTCACCAGAGTGACAATCAGAAAGGCACTGTGGGGGCCATGATAGCTCAGGAACAGTTCTGAGGCAAGAGGAGAATTTGCAAAGATTCCATTCCATGGAAACAAGTACCTCCTTTAGAACACTGTTGATGGAGCCAGCACATTATGGCAACTGCTAGGGTCAAAAGAAGAGAAGCCAGAGCTCACTCTGTTCAGGGAGTATTTTTTTTCTCTTTCCCACATCTCATTAACAATTAAAATCACTGACCCTGGAGTTAAAATACCCTACCTTCAGATCTTGGCATTAACATTTATTGAACTGTATGACCTTACACAAATTTATACTCTGCAAAATGGGAATAAGAAAGCCAAATTCTGAGTTCAATCAGGGCAACTTCCCTGTTCTGTTAATTCAACTTTAGGACATAGAATAGATGATTGTATAGAAAATATTACTCTATTCATTTACTTTCGAGTCCACAAAAAAAAAAAAAAAGAAAGAAAGAAAGCAGCCTTGCATATTAGTTAACATATGTAAAGCTTATGCCTGTACCTGGTACCCAGTAGATTTTCAGGAAGAGGTCACTATTCTCTTATTCATGCACATATTTTATTATTTGTAGGTATGTCCCAGGCAAGCAATTGGGAAACATGGTAGGGCAAGCTTTCAACACTTCCAAAGAGATAACGAACTCATCGTTCAAAAGACTGAGCTTGTAGAAGCCAAATTTTCTAGGTCAGGAGAGAAGAAAAAAGAAACCCAGCAAACAGACCATCTTCCTATGAACGTGAAAGGTCTGCTGACTTTGAGAAAGGAATGTCCTTGCTGAGCTGCTCCTGGAGATTGTAACTTGCATAACAGATTCAAAAGATTTTTGGAGACACATGAGTAAGAGGAGGTTAGAGGAAGTAGGCAAGGGCGGCCAGAGCTCCTGCAGAACCACTTTGCATTTGGCTCGCGCCCCAGGCTTTAAAGCATCAGACTGCAGGAAGGAGATTTCCACTTAAGATGTGTGTAGGTCTTCAGGATGGCCAAGAGCCTGCAGGATGCTCTGGACAGAGGTGTACCATTAAAGTTCAGACAGAACTGGGACCCACCGAGACAAGGAATGCTCTGGTTTTCCTCTTGGAGTAGAGGCTGTTTCGTTAAGCACTTAGAAGAATTCCTGACCACCAATTGAATGATGCTCTTTGGGGGAAAGAGTTTTGGAGGTAGATAAGCCAGACTGCAGAGAATTAAAGATCCAGAATCAAGGGAAGAAATAAAGGATAATGGAGGAGATCCTTGGGGATATGTGTATTTACTTATATTTTCTACTCTTCTACAAGGAGTGTGAGAGCAATGACTGGATTAGATTACATGTCCCACTTGCTGCCAGCTACACTTGGTTCAAGATCCTTTGACCCTCTTATCTGAAACATGGCTTGATAAGTCATAGCCAGACTGTAACCTCCTTAAAGGCAGATACTGTGATTTCCACTACAGGTCCAGAATCCCTTATCTGAAAAGCCTCCGGGCTAGATACGGTCAACAATTCAGAAATTTTAGCAGTTTGTGAAAGGCAATATGGTGCCTATATTATATATTATGGAATGACTCCAGTGTGGTCTGGGACAACACCCTATAATCAAACACATTGCTAATTCTGCACCAGTTTATATATATTAACACAAAGTAGTAAAAATAATAGTTACAATAGTCTTGGATACTCTGGGTCAAATTTTTTCACAATTTGAGTTATGAAGAATTTCTAGTTATCAGTCTTTTTTTTGCATTTCAGAATTTCAGATCTTTTTCCCCCATTTCCTTTTGTTTTTCTCTCTTTGAATTTTCAGGATAACTACAGCATTATGCCTATGGCAGGTGCTAAGCAGCAGTAGTTGGCATCTAGAAAATTACATATTAATTTCTGCCAAATAATATTCAATTCTGAAAGCTAGAGGGCAGTTTATCCTCAGTTACTTGGAGATTCTTTAGAAGTCTCTTAAATTAAAGAATGGGAAAGGAAAATGATCAGACCCATAGGTTCTCGTGTCACTGGGGCAGGACATACACAAACTCTGTGCTATACAGTCGCTAGGCCATCCATCACCTTCAGTTCCTGAGCAAACGAGAAGAGGGCTTCATTGCTGGTAAAGAAAAATTCCAGCCTGTCACTTAGAAAATCTTTTTTCAAATGTTGCTAAAATACTAATAAATGTTTAAAATCAAGTTTTTTGAATTCTAAATCAATAGTACAGATATTTAGTAAAACTAAACAAGACACATGGGCCATGATAATCAAGCTAACATCTATTGAATGCTTACAAATATTCAATTACAGGGCTCAGCACTTTGTATGCATCATCATGTAACACTTACAGCAATACTGTTCAGCAGCTACAATATGGAGTCCCATCCCACAAATGAGGAAAATGAGGCCCATGAGAAGGATAATTAGCTAGTGTCAGTCAGGATTCAAATTCACATCTAGTAGTATACTGGCAAAGCAACTGTTAGAAAGGAAGTAGAAAAGAAAAGAGAGGGGAAAGCCTGAACTTACAGCATTTGCCAATTTCTGTTGCGTAAATATTCTTACCAGGGTTGATTGCAAGCTACTAATGGTGTAACAACTGGCTTGCAAAATTTTTCACTATTTAATAATTGGCTTTCAAAACTTTCAAAACTTTGTAGGAGTTATTTTCTGCAAATCCACCCCATAGCCACATCCACAGCTTATTACCAATATTGGAAGATGGGATTTCAGCTCAGGGATGAGAACTGGTTGGGGAGTGGTATGCCGACATGCCAACCCCGGCCAATCAGCCATGTTACAATCCTACCTCAGATCACTGAGGGTGGAGCAGGGGAAAAGAGAGAGAGAACACACTGTCTCCCTTTCTTCAGGCAAACTTTCCTTCACCAGAGGATGTGAGGTAGGTCTCTGCCAACCTGACACTCCCTAGCAGAAATAACAAAAACCTAGAATTTTTTTCCAGGCCCTACAAACTTTTTCTTGGCCAGATAAGGAAGTCAGACTTGAGCCCCAAATGTAAGATCCCTTTCTTTGAGATCTTTAATTTTTATAACATTGTCTTTGAAGAAGTAAGGCTCTTCTACAACATGAGTGTGAGGTTTAGGTCTGCTTTTAATCAAGGATAGGAGGTTCTGGCCTAATTTGAACCCAATTAAAATACATTTAGGCTCCTGGCTTAGCTTCTCTGTTAATACCTCTAGGGCACCGCCTTCTAATTAGGGTTCCTGATAACAAGTTTCTACCAGAGGCTCCTGAGAACTGACAAGCCTGGTATTCAATCAACAAACATTTACAGGACAGTGATTATCTACAGGCATTTGCTAAGTTTGGAGCTAGAAAGAAAACACATAGTTTCAGTCCCAGGGCCTCAGAGACTAATGAAGGAGACAGTCAAGTAAACATAGCTAAATTATATTCATTCACTCATTCAACAAATATTTATCAAGTGCCCATTAGGTGCCAGGCATTCTGCCAGGCACTAGGATACCATGGTGACCGAGATACATTAGAGTTTGTACTATCATCGAGCTGACAGCCCAATCATGAAGAGATGTTAATTAAATAATCACAAGACTGAATGTGCAATTAAAAACTGAAGTAAGAGCTCTGAAGAAATGTGAAATGAACCCACAAGAACTGGGGATCCTGGCCCAGTTAAGGGAAGTCAGGAAAGGCTTCCTTGAGGAATTGATTATTGCACTAAAACTTGAAGAAAAGTAGAAGTTAACCAAGTGAATGGGGTAGACAAATAAGGCTGCAGAAAGGAATCAGCATAAGCAAAGGTCCTAGGTTGGAGGGGAGCACAGAAGATTCAAGAAAATGGAAGGCCGGTATGGAGAGAAAGTGTGCAGGGAGGCGGCCAGAGATGGCCCTCACAGAGACCTACAGGACATGGTAGGGTCTTGTCTTTATCCCAGAGCAATGGATATAATCAGGGAATATAAAAGGCCCTGGAATGAAGTAGATGAACTGCTGTTATGGGAGTCCTAGGAATTTAACTAATCTAAAAAGGTGTGCGTGGTGTGAAGGAAGTAGGGAGTTTGGGTTGGGGATGTATCCAAATAAATTTTCTGGAAGAGGAACTATCTGAGATGAATGTTTGAAGGTATGACGTAGCCAGGTCTCAGTGAAAGGGTGGAGAAAGGGAGAGGGAGAGAAAGCTGCTGGGTAAGCAGGAGTGGGGGGGGGGGAACTACAAGAAGAAGAGACCAATAAGAAGAAAGGCACAAGGTTTGGAAGGACTAGATGATGAAAAACTTACAGGCCACGGCGGAGTCTGGGTTTTATTCTGACAACAGGAGATGTCAGAGAGCTTCAGCAGGAGAGTGATGAGCAGATTCAGTGTTAGAAAGGTCACTAGCAGCAGGCTCAACCAAGGGAGGTGTACTTGAGGAGAGAGACCCCTGCACTTGCTTCAGCAACCCAGGTAAGAGAAACCATTGAGTCTGCATTAAGGCAATAACCGTGAGAATGGAAAAAGGGAGGATTTGAGGAGACTAATTAGAAAGGCAAAGTTGAAAGGCTTTGTTATCAACTGGAGGGGTGTAAGTGATTTCTACCTACCCAAAGAGTAGTCTAAACAAAATAGATTCTTCTCTTTGTGCTGAGTTTTGTCATATGATCTGCTACATAGTCAATTTTTCGAAATGCTCATGTATCCTTGAGAAGAATATCGTTCACTAATTGTCGGGAATAGACTTCTGTTATATGGTCATTAAATTAATTTATTGTTTGTGTATTTCTACATCTCTTATTCATATTTTGTTCCATCATTTATTATAACAGAAACGTATTAAACTCTCTAACATAATTGTGGATCTGTCAACTTTATATATTTGCGAATCTTTGTTGTATATATTTTGAGGCGGTCATTAGAGACATACCAGCTTAGAATTTTTATATATTCCTGTTGAATTGTTCCATATATTATCCTTTTCATCCTTGATCTTTGTTTTTTCTTTAGACATACCTTATCTGATATTAATATAGCCACAGGAATTTTAAATTTTTAACATTTGTCTGATACATATTTTTCATCCTTTTGCTTTCTGTGTTCTTATATTTTTAGTGTTTCTTTTGTCATCAAAATACAAATGGATTTTTCTGAAAATCCAGTAACTAGTAAATTTAGCCATTTACATTTATTGTGATTATAAACACATTTGGATTTATTTTTGCCACCAAATTTTGAGTAATTTTGGAACTTTCTATTCTTTTTCTTCTTTTCTGGATTATTTTGGATAAATACATAATTTTTGTTTGTTTTATTTCATTTCCCTTATCCCTATCAGTTGCTCGTTGTGATCACTACATTGTATTTTTCTTTCTGTAGTTATCATTACCATTTAACATGCACATTTGACTTAACAAAAATCTAAAGGTAATTAACATCTCTAAATAAAAGTTAAGGCTTTTGGATGACACCATTTCATAAAGACAAGGAGCAAGGACTTAGGGCATATTTTGAGCCAAAGAAAGACCTGTTTTATATATGCTGGGCTAGAGGATACATATCCAATTATTATCTTAAATAAGGCCTACACACCTAACTTCTCCACTTTGCAAAATATCTTCCTTTTTGGGTATTCTGCATTGTCTGTGCAGTGACAGGAGTTAAAAACAAAAAAAAAAAAATTTTTAAAGCATCAGTATTTGCCTTCCCTTGTTACTTACAACCTTGAATCTTTCCTTCTAGTTTCATTGTAGGGCCCATCTGAGCACAAATGTCTTCCTGAAATAGCACACTTCACAAATGACACTTCAAAAACCATTAATAAACTGAGAACTAGTCTGAAATGGTGACCTGGATTCTCTACCTCTGCTTACCTTTGACTTCTCATCTTCTCTGCTGTTTGTGGTTTAAAGCAGGGGAAAAGGCTTAGCCACTTTCTGCCAAATATGAGAGGAAGTGAAAAACTCTGTTTTCACACCAAATGAAAAATTTATTTTCAATTAAGCATTTAATTGCAGTTGATCTAGACGTGGCCAGGTTTCAATTAGTTCAACATAACCACTTATTGATTGCTCCAATGGGTCAGGTCCCATTTTCGCATTTTCTAAGTGCTGTTATGAAATACTGTGCCCATTAACCCTCAGACAACTCTGTGGGATAGGCAGGATGGAGGCTGTTAGGGAAAACAAATCAGAAGTAGTAAGTGATTTGTCCCAAAGTAGATTTGTCTGGAGCTGGAGCTATACAGTGTTATTCAACATCCACATTGAAAAGTGACTGTATTCCTGGGCTACAGTATACACTTAACATCCTGTTCATGTGTTACAAATTCTCTTCCAGAGGCTACAGCTGACAAATATGTCAGCCTTAACATGGATGTTCTAATAAGCTTGATGCTCCACACCCGGTATCACTGGTCTATCAAGAAAATTTTCTGATTTTCCCAAAATCTCACTAGTACCCCAAATCTCAAAGGGCTGGACTTAGCATGCAAAGATGACATGGAGTCCATTGTGCCTGCTCTTCCCATGCCCCAGCACATGCAGATAAACCCTCCCGAACAGCAAAAAATAGAAGGTAAAATGATGAGGAGCAGAGCTTATAAATTTCCATTATGCTTAATGCCTGATTTCATGTAGTTAATGGACTCATTTATTAGAGCAACTTGTGTAAATCCCCAAGGTCTGCTAATTCTGCTGCCTAATGGTGTTATCACGTCACAGGCTTCCTTTACTCCTATCCTTTAACAAATAATAAAATAAATGGGCTAGGAACTCTGGACCAACTACTGCTTGAACTATATGTAAATAGTAAATTAAGCAAGGCGGGGGAGGCTTTTCATACTTCTGAGGAACTGAGGGCCTCTGGCTGAGGTCCTTCCACCAGGAGAGCCCCCCAATGATGAAGTTCCAGCAGCACAGGGTATGCACACATGTGGATGTGAGCATAAGGCTAATCTCTGGCCAGAGCTGAGGCCTCCTACCTCAGCCAGTCTTTTGGTATCCCCATTCCTCTTCACCCCAATGAGATGAAAGCAAGAATGCAAATGGATAGAACCAAATCCATATCCAACACTTGGAAAAACACTTAGTGGAGACCCTGCCAATGATGCTGGGTCTAGAAAAGGGGTCACCCTTAACATTCAATTGCTGCCCACTCAGGGACACACAAGGACTTCCAGCTGAGAAAACACAGTAACAACAAAAAACAAAATCCTTCCCCTTTAAGACTGATAATACAATGGTAATGTGTACAGTTAAATGGCCACTAATGTATATTTGACTTCAGTACCAAATTAAGTATGTGATTTAGTAAGTAATTAGGAAAAAATATTAGTTATGTCTTAGTTGTTAAGGAAAGGAACCTGGTCACAGTCATTGCTGTATGCCTAGGGAGAGGTAAGGATAAAGATGCCTTTGTTTGAAAGAGCTGACCTGCTTAACTCAAAAGGGCTCCACAGCTAACGGAGTGAAGAATGGAGTAAAAGGGAGATGGAGAGGCTCAGTGGGAGAAGAGCTGAGTAGAGAGACAGACAAGAGTAAGGAAAACAGGGGTGGGCACAGACAGACTTAGAGGCTTGTCGATGAAGGAAAGGGATTTGAAAGTGTGAAGATTTTGGAAGGAAATGCAATGCGCTATAAGGTAAACTCTGCAGTCTTCCCTAGGAAACTGACAAAAACAAATTTAATTTCCTATTACTATATTATGTGAAAATAGCTGCATGGTATTACTTTAAATATGGTTTATATAGTAAATGCAACATTTGCATTGTGGGTCCTTGGAGGGACTTCCAGCCACAGCTGAAACTGAGGACAGAGGCTGGCCCATGTGGCAAAGACTAGGAGAGATATAGTGTAAAAAGCACCAAAGCCCAAAGCAAGGGAAACAAATAGAGGCTTCCAACGTGAACCCCAATTCCAAAGTCACCAGGAAAGTATCCAAATTTATCACAGAATTGCCTTCTACATGAGCCACTCCACATGGCTCTGGGGAGGGAGGAAGGAAGGAGGAAGCGGGGGGAGGGAAGGATGGGTGGGTAACTGGTAGTTAAGACAGGCAATGCATGAAGTCAGCTGGCCTTCCATGGAGTTCACAATGTACCCTAACACCTGGGGATGTGGGTTTCTTGGAGAATGAAGAGATGTCTGGAGTCTCACTGCAAGGTCAGCCAGGGGGCAAAAGCGAAGGCTGCTGGTGGTGATACCCAATATCTGGGTCACAGACGAAAAACAATGAATTACTAGCTCATGGAGGCAGATGTATGAATCAGGCAATGGATTAAAAAAAAAAAAAAAACACTTCCAGTAATAGTAATGCAATATCGTAAAGTCACTTAACCTTTTCATGGTGATTAAAGGAAGGTTGGGACTTTGTTGCCATGGGCCCCATTAGAGGCTCAGTTACACTACTAACTAGTTCTTCACCTTGGACAGGCCCATCAAACCTAAGTTCTGGTTTCATTTTATAAAAGCGGGACAATATCAGTGCCTGCCTCAAAGAGTTAGAGAATTCCATCAGTTAACCTGTAGCTCAAAATATGTTCATGAGGATCTTCAGTTACTATAATGACTCTTGACACACTGTGTGTCTGGCTAGCCCCTACTCACATTTTTAAGATGAAGTTTCCAACTTCGTTTCCGGGTCCCTTTTTTCCCCTCTTTCTTTTATGGTCCTTATAGTCATCAGCTCTTCATTCTCCTATATGGAGGGTAGATGCAAGAAGGTGCTTTAAAATTCAGTTTGTTGGCTTTGCTTTTTACTCCTTAGAGGTGTGATTAATGCATTTTTACACTAATCGTATAAATTTCCACACAGTGGGCACATACAACACCGGAGGATAAACATCTGTAGTTTGGTAGTTCTGGTGTCATAAAGGTGTGGCTCACTGGGAAATAACAGCATGACGCTGGCCTTTCTTCCAGGGAAAGAGCGCTGAAGTGGTCTATGCCTGTGAGGCAATGTGGAAGCAACCAGACACTGGCACATCCTTCGTGGCCATCTGCCCCACCACATTTCCTCTAATACAGTGTTCGCCCTTTAAAAGCCCCATCACACTCCTACCTGCCTTGTTCCCACCAGCAAGGCCAGGATTTTCCCTTACACATACCTGCCAACCATATATACTGCAGGAAGCTAGAAAGGCCGCCCATGCCTTTTCCTACAGGTCTGGGATGCTCAGGCTACCTGTATCATTCGCTGCCCACGCGCTGCCATCCTTGGCAACAGCAGTGGGCGAAGGAGGGCAAAACCTCAGTGCCGGCCTCCAAGCCTTTGCGGGTTTCAGCCAGATCCCAAGTGTTATTTTAGAGCAACTTCACTGTTTAATTTGAGGATATGTGTGGATTCAAAGGAGAGACCAAAACATTTCTCCCCTTTGGCCAAATGATTAAATTTGAACTTCTAAAAAAATGCACAGCTTGCTTTAAAGCTGTGCCCAATGGGGAAGATAGGAATACCCTGAAATCCCTCCCCACAGGAACCAGCTTCCCTTAAGCACTGGCCACTGCAAGGCCCATTTACCGTGGGCATCACTTGGACAGTCTGTGGTTACCAACCGACCAGGAGCCCTGTGACCTGAGCCTCTCCTTCCCTCCTTGAAAGTGTATGCCACACCTTTGCTGGGAGAACATTCTACAGGTTTGTTTAATTTCTTACAGTCTCGGAAGCACCATAACCAGTAGCAGCTAAGCCATGGCTGAAGGGGAAATCACAACCTTCACCGCCCTGACTGAGAAGTTTAATCTGCCGCCGGGGAATTACAAGAAGCCCAAGCTTCTCTACTGTAGCAACGGGGGCCATTTCCTGAGAATCCTTCCAGACGGCACAGTGGATGGGACAAGGGACAGGAGCGACCAGCACAGTAAGCACGGTCCTTCTTACATCCCCTTCCCTTCTGGAGACTTCCTTAGTTAAGGGTGGAGAAGGGAGAACACCAAGTTCTGGCACCCTCTCCTCCAAGGTTCTATTCAGACATACTCAGAGGATGGGGTAACATAAATGTGTAAAGGGTCTGGGTGTGGCAAACAAGGAGCTGTGAAGCTCCAGTCTACCAGAAGGGGTCCTATTTCAAGATTTTAAAAGGACCCTCTGTCGCCCTAACACAACTGCGTTGAGATTCAACGCAGCTGCCAGGACTCAATGTCTGTGCATCGGCCCAGGTTTCTGTAACTAGAGAGAGGTCTGGCCCCCGAATCTGGTCGAGGTCCTGTTTGCTCCACGACAGGAAGAACCACATGGGGCAGGGGCAGTAAAACCTGTGCAAAGATGGGGCTCAGTTTCAAGTTAACTGACTCTGCGGGTTGTGTTTCTGCTGGGTTTGATTTGTGAAATTCTCATTCATAATCACAGTCTTACACGTCATAAATTATGCAGCTTGCTTGCTCTCTCTGCGTATCATGCAGATGTGCTTGTGGTGACCGGGAGGGGTAAAGTCATTCGCCAGACCTTACAGAAACTGGAGAGCCAGAGCAATTCAAGCCAAAAGCTGACTCCTCTTCCAGGAGCTCCTGCCAGCCCTGCTCTCAAATGCAGCTGATAAATGGAGACATGACTTTGGAGAAAAGAAAGAATAGAAATGTCTTCCTGTGCTGGAGCACTTCTGGCTCTGGCGCATGTTCAGCGGTAGTGTCTGGGTCTACTGTGATGCTAGCAGGGGCTACCTGATCACCACCGAGGTTTTAAATGTTAGAAAGAAGCCCCAAATCAGAGCTGTTCCCTGCGAAGGGGTCAGTGATCTAAAGGGGCTAATGTGACATGCCATGAATCAAGAGATGGAAAGTGGGGGTGAAATGAGGAAACATGGAACAGCACATGTAGGAAGTAAGGTTCTGAAGACCGTCCTTAAAACAGAATGCAAAACACTGGCCTTGGCTTATTTATCAGGTAACAGTAAGTATTCATGGAATATATACCAAAAGTTGCAGACTCTGAGCAGAAATGACACCTCGGTGGTACTCACACTGTGCCCTCAGGGGGGTAGGTAATAGGAGGAGGGGGAAAGCTGACTTTGACAGGCCAGGTGGCACAGTCCCTTCCTTCCCACCCCCCACGCAGACCACTGAGACGAGGAGCAGGAAGGCTGAGGGTGGGCTTGCAGCTGCAGGGTTAGGTTGAGTGGGGGCTTTATTCTGATGGCTTGTCTTCAAATGGGCCTGCTGATTGTCTTGTAAAAAATAGGTACCACAATGAAACAAAAAAGAATCCAGTACCTCAAACACACACATAAGCAACATTTGGTGCAAACAGCTATACATACAATCTGTCTCACACAACAGAAGGGAAGCACGCTCTTGTTATCCGGGGTTTCAATAAGTTTATCAGTTTTCTCAATCAATGGGAATGCTCTCAGGGACTCAGGTTCTCAAGGGAAAGACAATCCTGGTAATGTGTTCCTCAGGGTTTTCTGGGAAACCTTGAATTCTACCGTAGCAGGAGGCTACAAGTGCTAGAATTTCTGTAAAAGTGGCTAGCATGGCATTGTCAGAATGCCCTCATTAACATTATGGACTCTGCTCTGGATATGCAACACAGGGCACCTTCTGGACTGTGCTGGAATCTGGCTGCCTAAGGTGTCAGGAGCTCCCGGAGAGCGGCACCAGGCAACCATAAGAGTGAGCAAGAAGAGGTCTACGTCCACGTAATGCTGGAGTGACTCTCTGCCAAGTGAACTTGGACCAATTACTTAACCTTTCTGGTTTCATAATAACATCACTTGCCGCAGTTACCTTGGGAACATTAAATGAGATAATGTAATGAAAGTTCCTGGCTTGGTGCATGGCTCATAGTAACAGCTCAGCACATCTTGGTTACTATAGGTGTCGCTGTCACATGGTCACCATCCAGATTTCTATCCATTCAACCCTGCATATATCAATAGAAATACACTCTCATACTTAGGAGCCAATCAGGAAGGCCAAGGTTCTAGATTTTGATTTTGATTCAAGGACTCTCTGCCGATATTCAGAATTGTTATGTTGGGCTATTTATTTACTCTGGACTAAGAACGAACGTGAAGGAGGACAGAAATCAAAGTGCGGTGGGCAGTAAGCAGAAATCCACCCCTACACCCGGCACTGCCAAGAGAAGTGGGTAATTCACATATCTTCTTCAGTGTCAGGGACCCTAGAGTCAGAAGGCTTGCGCTCATATTCCTGCTCTTCCCCTTCCCAACTGGGGCAGCACTGGACAACTTCAATCCTCTCCACTCTACATAAAGAGCTCTGCAAAAGTCTTTATGACCCCCAACTCCATACCCTCCCAATCCAAGAAAATTCCCCATCTTCTATCTAGAAATGTAAATGCCGAGTTCCCAGCTGTCTGATCTTGAGAAAAATGTTGAGGCTCAGTTTCCTCACCTGTGGGATGAGAGTAACAACACTGCCTGTGTGCCTGACAATGCTGAAAACTCCTAAGACTCTACCTTCGAAGGGAGCCCTGGCAGGGATGCAACACTGAATGTGGCTTCTGCTGCCCTCTTCTGCCCAACAGTGGTACTGCCGCAGCCTTTTTGAATTTCAAGGGTTATTCAGAAACAGATCAACATTGACAGGTATGGAGAGGGTCATTCGCCACTGGTCAGCACAGTCTGGCAAGGGGTGGTTTTAGCCCTTGGCCATTTGTCTGAGCATGACTAGTGAGGGGTCACAGTTAGAGAGCTGTCCTCTTAAGACTTCCTTTAAGAAGAATATTTGAGTCAATGTACATAATATTTAAACAAATCTACATAAAGATAGAAGTCTGTGCCTTCCAGTTTTATGAGACAAAACGACTCCCCAAACAAATGATCTGTTCTGGTAAAAACTGCAAGATTTTCAAAACTTGTCTCCTTCCCACCTCCGGGAGAATAAATTTCCAAGCACCAAACACAAGGCCTATCCGTGATGATGTCTGCGTACAAGCGACTGTGATTAGGCCTGAGTAATATGTCTCTGCTGGTGGGAATTCCTGGCCTGCAGAGAAAGATTTTTAGTTTGTCCTCTGACAGCAACTCCAATCGCAGTTATAGGTTGTTATCAATACAGGCTGTGTGCACCTGTCACGCACCGTACCCGAGTGCCAGGCAAAAGCAGACAGTGAGAGCTGCGGACTGCGAGAGGAAGCAACGGGTGCAGGCTGCGCAGAGATGCTTGCTGGCTCCTAGGCCTTTACTTTGGGAAACAGGTAAACAGGGGATTCATCACTAGAGGGTGCATTCTGAAAGAGGGCCAGATGGTTGCACTTCAGACATAGCATGTTTGAAGAGTACCTCGTGTTCTGAGCAGCTCTCCTTAGAGTGGCATTTACTTGTGTGATTACTTAATGGTTTTCTCCCTTACCCAGTTCCCTGAGGATGGGGAATGTGTCTCTTATAGCTGAACACTGCAAATTTTGTGCCCAGCCCACTGCCTGGCACTTGGTCTAACGCCTAATAAACATTAATTTGATGAGTGAATGAACTGTATTGATGGCGGATAAATTCAAATTCAACAATAGAGTCAATAAATAGCTACCATGCACCTGAGGTATGCCAGGCATAGTGCTAGACTCTCATTTCCGCCTAGCCACAACCCCCTGAGGTTATTAATTATCATCACTCTGTGAACACTGAGTTAACAGGGCCTGGGACCAGCTAGTAACAGGAAAGCTTGGCACAGACCCATAGCTTCTTCTTCCAAGACTAAAGCTCTTTCCAAATCCCAGTAGTGCCTGCAGGAGCAACACCCCAAACTGATTAAATAAACGCTGGATTCACGCATCTGTCATGTGAGTCTGGGGGTGTCAGTGCAAGTTCCATCACTGCTGCTTACCAGTTCCCCGTCACCACAGAAAAGTTGCTTCTCCTCCACATGCCTCAATGGGCTCGTTTTAAAATCACTGACATCGGTACCTACCTCAGAGGAAAGTAGGAATTTTAAGTGCTGTGTTTGTAAAAGCGTTTAACATTCTGCCCGGCATATAAATGCTCAGAAAATGGTATTTAGCCGTCATCAGCAGTAGCAGCAGCACCTAAGGCTTATGTGGCCTTCCTCCTCCAGCCATCTGATCTCTGGGCTCTGTTAAGTTAAATGAAAGCTCTGCTTGCTCACTGACTAAAGATGACTCTTTATCTCAGGTCTCTGCGGCTGCCCAGGCTTGGCACTCTCAGGCTGGCATGGAGTACAGTGTGCCTGGGCATGGGCCCAGTAAATCATGCCTGTCCAACCTTTCTGCAGAGCAAGTTGTCTTGGGCAAGGCAAGGAAATCCATGTTTGATTCCATTCTTTCTCCTGGAGCTTCCTCTCTGGTGAAAGGAGTCTGACTTATTCCTCAACTGTACTAAGAAGTGAACAATAATCAGAGAGTAATAAACTCACCGGTGTTCCAAACCTGCAGCCCCTCCTACAACCCAGACCCCCTTACCTCCCCAGTGTGTAAGCGGCTGTGCAGGGAGCAGGATTACTGGCACCGCTCGCCACACAAATGGAAATGTTCCTGAGCAATCAAATATTTATAAATCAAACCACATCCTAAAGGCACTAGGGAGTGTGCTGGTCAAAGAATCTTACTTTGCAACCTTTTATACAGAGCAGCTCCTCCTCAGTGAAATCCCACATTCCCTTGATTTCGGGCAGTTCAGACTTCTATTTTCTGGTTTGATGTGACTCGGCACCTAATGGTAAAGGCACTTTGCTCGCCACCAGCTTGGACTGAAGTCAAAACAGCTTTTCAAATGTCCTGGTCGGGCAGAGCTGGATCTGCAGGCAGAAGTCAGAGAGAGGGCCAGGTCTTAGGAATGTTCTCCCCCACAGGGTGTTCCACACTAGATGTGATGCCAAAGAACCCCTCTCCTGCCTCTCCACACTGGTTATCTGATTACATAAAAGGGAGTTTTCTAAATAAACTATTTTTTTAAATATTAAAGAGTCCATGGACTATATAAAAATTTTCCAGGCAACTTTTTCAGGCCCTACAGAAGAAAGAAACAGCTTTACATATTCTAAGAAAGTTATTTTATATGTGTATATATATATATATACACACACACCCACACATATATACGTATATACATGTATACGTATATACATATGTATACACATACGTATACATATACACACATACACACACACGTGTGTGTGTGTATAAGTATATATATGTATATATATATAAAAGTATATATATATATAAGTTTCTCCAAGCCACTGGAGATTTTTCCCCACAAACTGAAATTTTTTTCTTCTCTATCTTTCTTGAAAATTTTACGAAGCCCAGCTTGTGACTACGTTATAATTATAAATGCCACTGACATAAAACAACTTCACTGAGTTCTGAATGAGGCTGACCTCACTTTAGGTAAACATGGCTGAAGACGGGAAGTCTCCAACCCAGAATAAACTGGGCACGTAATCTCTTTGGCCTCTCTGTGGAGCAGAAGCGGAAAGCTTAAAGGCCATGGACAAGACAGTGAAGCAGAATCTCCACCAGATGTACCAGTTGTGATTTTATCTTTAAAGCTTCCCGGGGTAGGGCAGGCTAGGAAGATGCTAGGACAGCGGGACTCTGAAAGGCTACGTGTGCCTCAAAGCTCACTCCTGCTGGCACTAACAGGCTACTAACTCCTTTTCCTTCTTTCTATCCTTGGAAAATAGGGGGCGCCTGTCTTACAGTGAATATACCACTAAGAGTTAATGTAAGGCTTTAGGGAACAGAAGAAAAAAACAGAGAAACAGACCTATAGCAACACAGAAAAAAAAAAAAAAGTCGACCATCTAATTGGGGATAGCATAGCCACCCAAAAGCTCTGGATTCCCTTTAGGGTAGGGTCCTCTAAGTAAAGCCCCAAGGGGTCTACAGGAGGAGTGCAATCCCCAAAGGTGATTTTGCACATTTCAGTTATTTGATACTTATTGAAATTGAGAAATCGATCATTCCCAAACCAGCACACCTTAATGTGTCCTAGTAAAGGAGACAGGCTTTGGCTTCTGTTGGTGGTTTCCATGGTCCAACCCCACCAAAAAAGCCTTCTTGCAGCACATTTTTACAATGCTTTGTAAATCTGAATGTCTCTAAGAAACTTTGGTATTTTGTTAGAGTACCCTTTAAAACGTTGCTTTCCATTTCTTGTGCTAAATCAAGAGCTGCTATCCCCATTTCAGAACTAGGAGTAGTAAGTACCCTATGAACCAAATAACTCATCTCATTCTTTCAAAAAGACTCACCCCCTTCATTTGGGGAATGCTTTAGAGTCACTGATCTTCCTGCTCATTGACAGCAAGTCCCAAATTTCCAGTATGGGAGAAAGAGGAGCTATTCCTTCTGGTTTGCTGTAGAAGGTGCTGGAAAGGGAAACTGAAAGAAGGTGTGGCTTTCAGGGCCCCTCCCCCTGTCCTGCCTCAGCAATTTTCCTGGCTCCCTCTTTACCCCAGGAAGACTCATCTTTTATGGGCACCCATGTTCAAGGCCAAATGGCACCTGGGTAATGCCTAAGCTGTGTCATAGCGCACCTAGGGGCCGTGGGGAACGAGAAACAGGCACCTTGGCCTACTCTGAGCATTTGCCTATTGACTAAGAACTGGGTTTTAGACACCCACTACCACCAACAAAGAGTACAAAAGAGAATTCCACAAAATCAGCAGCCCACCACCCAGAGATAACCAGTATGGTAAGCTGGCTGTTTATGTCTCCCCTCTCCTCAAGCTTAGTCATTCTTATCCTCCATAGAACAGCTCTTTGTAAGAATAGCTAGTGTACATTTTATATTTTACTCCCTCCAGAATCATAAGCTATGCACTCTGTTTTGTACTTTGCACAAAATCAAGGATTTACTATAAATATTCTTTTGTAATTTGCTTTTTTCAATGTACGTTATTTTCTGCTTCCTCCCACCCCCAAAGGAATATACATATGAATTATATAAATCTCTAATAGGGAGAGATCATTTTCATTGTAGTTTTTTGCACTCTTGTTTGTTTTAGCTCAAAAATAAGTGAGTTTTTTGCTCTTGTGCTGCTTTTGTATTATTCATAGGTACCTAATTGGGTGCCAGCCCCTGAGGACAGGACCTTGTCTGGCACTGAGCACAGCTGCCACACCCCATAGAGTCAGTGAATCTGTGTTGAGTGGCTTCCTGAGGGCCTAGCCCCCTGCTCACAGGGAACTGCTGCTTCCAAGGCTGGGTGGCCGCCCTTCCTCTCCGCCTGAGGCCCCCTTTCTCGGGCTCTCTGCTTCCCACTCCTCCTCAGCAGCAGCTGCAGGAGGATGTAGGTTTGGAAAACTGGAAAGAAGTCACACTAGGGAGTTGGACACCTAGTCGGTTACGCGAGCAGCTCAGGCTGGGTGTTACTCCTTCCTGCCAACCATGCTTGCAGAAGGATATATGTTTAGGAAACTCGGCCAGAAAGAAATCCAGTGAAAATGAGCTATGAAACTTGGACATCCTGGAGAAATAATATTTACAGAGGAAACTCTTGAGACGAACTCTCACCAGTGCTACAAACCCTAGGTCTGGGGCTCAGAGCCGAGGACGGAGCCGCGTGCCAAACGCTCCAGCTCATGTTTACCTCCACAGGCTTTGCATGGCCAAGACGAGACTCCACGTATGTTGAAGTCAATTTCACTTACCCCGTGGTAAGACAAGTGAGAATCTGGGGGCACAGAGCAGAGACGAATTAGGAAATTAAAAGCCTTGAGAAGAAATTCTTCCTAGGTGGTAATGATTTATCAGTATAGTTTCATCAATTAAAACAAACGTGCCATTCTGGTGGGAAATACTGATGACAGAGGCTATGTATGTGTGGGACTAGGGAGATATGGAAAGTCCCCATGCCTTCCCCTTAATTCTGCTGTGAACCTCAAACTGCTTAAATTCTATTTTTTAAAAACTTCCTTAATTACCTAAAAAGATCTATCCTTTGGGATTTCTGTAGCATTTTAATGTGTTTGACAAAATCCTACCTACAAGCATATACTTTACTTTATTGTACTTTTCACAAATTGAAGCTCTGATGCAATCTTGCCCTGACAAGTCTCTCGGCGCCACTTTTCCCAACAGCACATGCTCACTTCATTTCTCTGTCACATTTTGCCAATTCTCATAGTACTTTAATATTTTTCATTATTATTGTACGATCAGCGATCTTTGATATTAGTATCGTAATTGGGGATGCCACTAACTGTTCCCATGTAAGACAGCAACCACAATCTATTAATGGGGTGTATTCTGGCTACTTCGTGACTGGCCATTCCCTCGTCCCTCTCCTCTGGCCTCCCTATTCTCTGAGACACAATACTGAAATAAGGGCAATTAATAACCCAATATGTCCTCTAAGTGATCAGTGAAAGAAATAATTGCATGTCTCTCACTTTAAATCACAACCTAGGAACGATTAAGTTTAGTGAGGAAGGCATGTCGAAAACTGAGACAGGCAAAAAGCTGGGCCTCTTGCACCAAACATTTAGCCAAGTTGTGAATGAAAGGGAAAAGTTTTTGAAGGAAATTAAAAGTGCCATGCCACTGAATACACAAACGATAAGTGAAACAGCCTGTTGATGATACGGAGAAAGACTTAGTGGTCTGGATAGAAGATCAAACCAGCAGCAACATTCCCGAAGTCAGAGCCTAATTCAGACCAGGGCCCTAACTGTCTTCAATTCTAGGAAGCATGAGAGGTAAAGAAGTTACAGAAGAAAGGTCTGAAGCTAGCTAAGGATGGCTTATAAGGCTTAAGAACTCATCTCCATAACAGCAAAGTACACGGTGAAACAAGTGCTGATGTAGAAACTGCAGTGAATTATCCAGAAGATCTAGCTAAGATCAGTGAAGAAAGTGGTTACATTAAACAGATCTTCAGTGTAGATGAAACAGCTTTATACTGGAAGAAGATGCCATCTAGGATTTTCATAACTGGAAAGAAGTTAATGCCTGGCTTCAAAGGACAGTCTGGCTCTCTTCTAAGGGACTAATGTAGCTGATGACTTTAAATGGAAGTCAATTCTCATGTATTATTCTGAAAACCTAGGACTTTTAACAATGCAACTAAATCTGTTTTTCCTAGGCTCTATAAATTGAACAACAAAACCTAAATAAAAACACATCTGCTTACAGCATGGTTTATTAAATATTTAAGCCCAATAGTTTGAAAAATATTTTCAAAATATTACTACTAATTGACAATGCACTTGGTCACCCAAGAACTCTGACGGAAACATACAAAGAGATAATGTTGCCTTTACGCGAGTGAACACAGAATCCATTCTGCGGCCCATGGATCAAGGAATAATTTCAACTTTCAGGCTTATTTAAGAAGTACACCTTGTTAGGCTATAGTTGCCATAGATAGTGATTCCTCTGATGGATCTGGCCAAGTCAATTGAAAACCCTCTGGAAAGGATTTACCACTCCAGATGCATTAAGAACATTCATGATTCATGGGAGAAGGTCAAAAGATCAACAGTAACAGCAGTTTGGATGAAGTTGATTCTAATCCTCATGGATGACTTTGAGGGTTTCAGATGTTAGTGCAAGAAGTGACTACACATGTGGTAGAAATACTAAGAGCCCTTGAAAGAGCAGTGGATCCTGAAGATCTGACTGAATTGTTGCAATCTCATGATAAAACTTTAAAGGATAAGAAGTTGCAAAGAAAGTGGTTTCCTGAGATGGAATCTGCTCCTGGTGAAGATGCTGTGAAGACTGTTGAGACTACAATAACAGATTTATGATGCTATATAAACTTAGTTGATAAAGCAACAGCAGGGTTTGAGAGGAATGAATACAATTTTGAGAGAAATTCTACTGAGAATAAAATGCTATAAAACCTAAAAAACAGCATCACAAGCTACAGAGAAATCTTTTGTGAAAAGATGAGTCAATTGCTGTTCCAAAGTTGACTACTGTCTTAAGACCAGTTACCTCAGCTTTCAGCCACCACCATCCTGCTCTATCAGTAGCCACAGACTTCAATATAAGACCTTCCACCAGCATATAAATAACAACTCAATTAAGTCTCAGATATTGGTTATCATTTTTTAGCAATGAAGTATCTTTTAATTAAGGTCTGTGTAGTTTTTTTCACATAATACTACCAGTACATTTCATAAACTATTGTAGAATGTAAACATAACTCATATGCAATAGGAAACAAAAAAAAATTGTGTTTCACCTTACTGTAGTATTTATTTAATTGCAGTGGTCTGGAACCAAACCTGCAATATCTCCACCATATGTCTATATAAGGGTGGTAGATGGGAAAAAGTCTCAGACAATTAACATCATTTCATTCCATGGCCACCAGTAAGATCCTGGATGACCATCTGCCATCTTGTACATGTCTGGGCTTAATTAAACATAAGGGAGTCCAAGAAGGGGAGTATGCTTAATTTGAACCACTTTTTTTCCATAATTAGAGCTAATGGTCCCATATGAAAGAGAGGTGAAAGCAGGATATTTGCAATACTCAAACCTGGCTCTGGCCATCTTTGCCGCTGATTACTGGGTAACACTGGGTAACACTGGGTAAAGCATGCTCTCATCGTGCCTCAAGCTTTTCAGCTATGGGACAGAGCCAGTGCCCCCTTCCTCCAGGGAATGTGTGAGGAGTTGTCTGTGAAGTCTCCTAAGTGCCATGAAAATGATAGTGATAGTACTGGCACCTTCTGTATGTTACATTATTAATCTCACAACAACTCCATGAAGCAGGTACAGCTATTACAGATTAGAAAACAGATAATTTGTTCAGTGATTGCACAACTAATACTCAGCCAAGCCAGAATTTGATTTCATGAATTTTTGTTCTAGAGCCCACTCCTTAACTCCTTAATTCTGCGTGAGTTATACCAAGATAGAAGTTAGCATGATGCCTGGTACATAAGAGGTGATCAGTAAATGGTTATTACCTTCCTTTGGTCTCTCTTAAACACACAAGATTATGCTTAGAAATTGATAGGAAAATGTCTCTGAAAGTTCTCTAATAATCATAAAGTCCAATGAAATTTACAGCATTTAAAAAATTAGTTTTATTGAGCTAAAATTCGCATGTCATAGAATTCACCCATCTAAAGTGTTCGATTCAGTGTGTAACCATCTCCAAAAGCAATTTCAGAGTATTTTCATCACCCCAAAAGAGAAACATACCTCCTTGGCATGGTTTCCCCTTCTCTCTCCCCTATGCCCCTCCTTAGTCCTTGGCTACCATTAATCTACTTCCTGTCTTTACGGGTTTTCCTATTCTAAACATTTCATTTCAATGTGATCATAAAATATGTGGTTCTATGTGACTGGTTTCTTTTGATAGCATGGTTACAAGGTCCATCCATCTGAAGGTTCAGGTCCATCTGAAGCTGATATCAGGACTTTATTTTTATTGCCAAATATACTCTATTACTTACAACACTGACAGTAAATGTATTCACTTGCTTCATACACCGTTAGAACTGGAAAAACTTTTTATTTTTTTAAATATATATATTTTTATCGTTATTTATATCTTTTACATTTTGTATTCCATCTCCGTGGCCCCTTGTGTCCTTTTCTACCCCATTTTGTGCCCTTATCCTCCTCTTCCACCCCCCACCCCTGCTGAGTGTCTCTCTCCTATTTGGTTTGGGAAAACTTTTTAGACTGAATCCAAACTCCTACATTTTCCTGACCTAGAGCTTAAATGGGTGAGCAAGGGGGCCTGCTGGTTGGTGACAGAGGACTACCTTGGTTTCTCTCAAATTGGTCCCATCTTCACCCCAAGAAGAAAGATAATGCAAAGTACACAGTGCATTAATGATGAACCAGCAGGATTATCTCTGCAAATATTAACCGAACATCATTCACTTATACAAGGCTATTGTTGTTGATCTTTTGGGTTCCTCCCATGAATCACGAATGCTCTTAACAGCAACTAGAATGCGAGTCCCCTCCAGAGGTTTTCAATGGACTCTGGCATGATCCATCGGAGGAATAACTATCTATGGCAGCTACAGCCTTACAAAATTTATTGGCTGTCCCTGTAGGGTAGAGCTCTGTGATGAGCTGGGGACTTAGGGGGGCATAGGACAGACAAGGTCACTTCTCTTTCTCCCAAGCACACATTCTTCTGGGGAGGCATAAATAAGTCAATTCCTAAGCAATAAAAAATAATTGCATATTATACAAAGGGATATGAAGAAAACAAAAGGCCAAGAAAGAAGATGATGTAGAGGCTAGGGTGGCACTGGTGGTAAGGCAAGGGTGCTGTAGAGAGTGTTGTGGGATCCTCTGATGGGTAAGGCCTTTGTGAGGAGGGCGTATTTAGGATGAGGCATAGAGGAGGATGAGGGCCAGTTTTGTGAATATCTAGAGGAAGAAGGTACCAGATTTAGGGTGACACACACATGCACAGTTGCTGAGATGGGATGTTGAAGGAGTCTAAGGGGTGAAGCAGTGACTGGTGAGCAAGTGATATGACTTGAGGCTAGAAAGGAAAAGACCTCAGGTCAGAATGGGGGCCTATTCGCTCATGACGCCTCTCTTGGAGCTAATCGAGGTAAGGAGGACATGGGAAAGCAGACCAGGGGCTTCCAGTTCCCTTCCCATGAATTAAACAAGTACCACAGGAAACTACAGGAGGCACTGAATATCTATAGCAAAGATTTCCAAGGATAAGGGTGATACAACTATGTATCACTGTTGGGATAAAACAGAAAATAGAGAAAACTGAGGGAAATGAGAAAACGCAGTCCTATTAACAAGGAAAAGGTTAAATGACTATGGTATACCACATAATTATGCCAAAAAATTAACTGGCAGAAAGAAAGAGGTTAATTCCTTTGGAAGTGATGTGGGACAATCTCTAGGTAGTTGATAAGCATAAACAAAACAAGATGGAGAAGTGTGTGTATAATATCTAACCATTTGTATAAAAAAAAGGCAAGTTTGCTCATAGATGCATAACATGTTTGCTCACAGATACATAAAATCTCTCTATGAGGAGACACACATTTACACCTGGGAGGGGTCTACTTGCTTGTCTCCGTCCTCCCAGGAGAACATACCCTCGGAAGAAGGGCAACTATTATGTCTGACCTATTTATGGCTGCATCTCCGTCAGTTGTGGCAGGAGGCTGGGAGTCATAGGAGAGGAACTTGTCATGATCTCCTCTTCTATTGTTTCTAAGTTTAAAACATGTGCATGTATTTCTTATTCAAAAAAAAATAAAAACAAAGGAGAAGCAATGAGGGGTTGAGATCTGCTGGCTGAAGCCTGGGACTCCTTCTAGCTCCCCTACACTGGGTCTCATACAAAAGCTAACTCTTAGAGGCCACCTGGAAACCCACCAGGTACTCACTGGTCCCTGCTCTAGGTCTCACTTCTACTCATAACAATGTCTGTGACAGTCAGGTGATCAGAGAAATAGTCCAGCAGCATCCAGAATTCATTTTGACAGTCAAAGGGGAACCATCAAAGTACTTCCCTCCAGAGTCATGTGGAGGAGGATAAACAAATGAATAATATGAAGAGGGTAGCAGACTCCAACCCAGCAGTGATACCTGGAAAGCTCAATCAGCATGACTGGGAGAGGGTGACCCAGGTAACTCATGTTCTTGTGTCCAACTTTAACATTTCAACCTCAGCACCATGACTTTTGGGGTTGAAAATTCGTTGTGAGGGGTGCCCTGAGCTTTGTAGGATGGTTAGCAGCACTGTGGCCTCTACCCATTACAAGCCAGTAGCACCGCCCTGCTACAATGGAGACAAAACACATACACGTGTCCAGACATGGTCAACGGTGCCCTGAAGAACAGGATTGCCCTCACCCCTCCCTTTGAGAACCACAGCTCTCATCCCTTCATTTCTAGGTTCTTCGTCCTCCTAGTCAGAAGCTGGGGATTTCCCCTTTGGCTGTACCCCAATTGGGTTGTAATAGAATTTGGGAGTTGACTCATGTGCCAACCAATCCTAACTTCCTAGGAACCTCTTCTGTCTGGGAAAATAACACTATCAGTTGTTTTTTTTTTTTTTTTTAATAACCATCTGTTGCTGAAAATCTCCCATGCCCAGAAGGTCCACGCCACTAAAGGCAACTTCCTCCACCCCCAAAGCAGGTTGGTAACTGAAGCAAACAGGCTCAGGCTGCCCACCCGATGGTACCCCACGGTTGCTGGTATGATGGGGCCCAGGAAATGAATGCTGGTTCCTCATGTGGTTATTTCCCCCCAAGTGAGAGAGACAAGAGAGAGGCTCTGGGAAAGTGCATGCAGGGTCATTATAACAAACATGGAGGATAGGTGGGCAAAGCTGCTGTCTCTCCTCTCAAAAACATAATTCTCAACAAACAGCTTTCTTTGGAGGGCAAAGAAAAAGAAACTGTATTTCTATGTTTTGATTAATTTGAGGCTCATCCTTGAGGGCTCTGTTAAATGAATGAGCAGAATTTTCCGTGGCTAACTGTTCTGGCCGCCAGGCCCTATCGGCAAAAGTTTACTGTTTATTTACTTTGCCTATGTTATTTTTATTTCAGTTCAGCTGCAGCTCAGTGCGGAAAGTGTGGGGGAGGTGTATATAAAGAGTACGGAGACTGGCCAGTACCTGGCCATGGACACCGACGGGCTTTTATACGGCTCAGTAAGTATGAGGCTGACATGCTTCCAGACGCGGCCAAGGTTTGAGGTTTCCAGAAATCTTGTTACGTTGAGTGATGCAAGCTATAAAGCAACAATTACTCTGTTTGTTATTTTTTCCAGTAGGATTCCCACTCTCTATCCTATCTTATTTTAGACACAAGCATAAAAGAGTTTCTGAGGTGTTTTCTCAAAATACTCAAATGTATTATCACTTAGAGGAGACAATGATTGAAATTTGGTAACTCATCAGTTACTCCTTTCAGAATGCCTACTCCCATTTTCTTCATTCACTCTAAAAACATTTCTTGAGCATTTACCACATGCTCTAGGGGCTCCACTTTTCATGAAAGTTACGGAGCACGGACTCTAGCAATGCATATGCCACACGTAAAACTTTGAAGTCACGGCCCTTTAATTCTGGAAAGGCCACCTGGTTAAAGGATAAAAAGTTAGTAATTTAGTCAACAAACACTTATCAAATAGCTCCTGTGCCCAGGTACTATTAAGCACTGAAGCTATGCAAACGCGAATGAGTTACATCCCTGCCTTCAAGAAGCACAGTCCAAGAATTTATTCAGTAACTGAAATCTTCCACATCTCCCACTTCACTCCTTCCCTCTCCAAGTTAATGCTTTATATAGGTTTGACACAGTATATAATGATCTTTGTGAGAAAAGAACAGAAATAGAGGTAATCTGATTTGCCCCCATTATCAACGCTGGTAAAAGATTTGACTGGAAAGAGCTGAAGTCAGTGGTCCAGGTTTTGAAATTACTTCTGGATTTCAGTGATCCTTTCTGTTCATCCTAACAACTGATAATTAAGGTTTGGCTGTAATTCACAGTCCAGGACAACCTCCTTTCTCCCCTTATATGAAGGTGTCTACTAAAAGGCAGTAAGTAGGAAGATTTTACTCTGGGGCTCCTTGAATCTCTGTCCCATTGCCAAGCTACAGTGGCACAAGAAGCCCACTCTTCAAGCTATAGTGTTCAGGATGTGAACGCAGTTCAGTTTTTTCATGGTGCCCATTAGGGGTCAGGAGACAGACCCTCAGACTAACAGGCAGCCTCTAGATAGGGGTCAACCAGAGCAACCTGAAGGGGTTTGGAGCTAGGCAGTGACAACACTTAGGGAGTAGGTCTTATTTTTTTGTTAAAGATGATTCTTTCTATTGGTAGTAAAATCAACTGACTAACCAGTCATTCAATCTCAGATTCTAATTGAATCTTATGCCTCTACCACTGGCAAATTACTGACTTGCTCAGTCTTTTCTAAAATGAGCATAGAAATGGAGAATAACTACTTTATTCAGGCTAAAGAGTGCTCAGAAGGACAGCACAGGAAGCCTGTCACCAGTGTGACTGGCACAACAGAGGGGCTCCATCAATGGTAGCAATAGACAATCAGCACATAAGCCCTCATTATTTCTTAGGTTATATATTATAGTTTTATGGCTTTCCCTCTTTAAATCAGTTTTGATGTTGTATAATCTGCTTTTACATGTATAAAAATGAGAATACCCTCACATCCAATTTCCTTTAGGTTCCAGATAATCTCTTCTTCCACCATAATCCTGACTATTACTGTAATTTATCTCAAATTGTCAGTGATCTGAATATACCATGCTGAGAAATTTTTATATTTTCCCATTAATAAAACGTTCTAGATTATCTCCAAGTTCTGTCTCATGGCCCTAATCAACTTCAAGTATTAACCCATTTTGATTCAAATTTGTGTGTATTCAGAAAAGATATATATATATTTCCAAAAAAAAGTTTGAAAGGCTATGTACCACGACACTAATATGTAGATATCTGGGGGGTGGAAAAGGGCTAATTTTATGTGAATGCCATCTTGTACCTTCCAACTTTTCTATAGTGGGTATATGTCACATATGCAATTGGTGGGAAAGCATGCTAACTATAAAAATGAAAACAACAGGTATGAATCAACTGTTAATCCCCATGCCCTTGGCGTTGCACCAAGTGCATAACAAGTGCTGACAAATCCTGGTGTCAGGATGGATGGAGCACCTCCGATTTGGCCTGCTGACTCAGCCTGTGACTCAGTCATTTTGTGTGTGTCAACTGCTAGAGTAATAGAGACATCAGCTAGGGCATGTGGCCATCTTCAGCTTCGTCATAGAACACAGGCCTGACGCCCACTGAGGGGTGTCACAGAGAGAACCCTCCCTACAAGGGAGTAGGCAACCTACAAAGGACCAAAACTCCCTGCTTCCCCAACCTCGACAATATGCATCAGACACTAATGTTGGACTAAGTCCCTCTAGGGATCCAGATACCCAATTAAATACTGCATCTGTGTCCCATCCTGTTCTAAAATGATCCAAAGTGTCTCACTCAGTTGTCACTGCACTAGACTACAAATGAATAAGCAGCAGGATATTTCCTATTACATGGTTCCTTACTGATCAAAGATAACTTTACTGAGTGCTTTATATGATCTCAAGAATCAAATTAAATTCACCACCTGTTATTTGCAAGACTGTGTGTCTGGGAGGTAAAAACAAGGCTGACCTGACAAGACTCCAGCTCTTTCCTCGGTGGAGTTTACTGTTTCAAGAGGCAAATGTGCCCACAAAGAGAGAATGAGGAACAACATAACTAGAAACACCAAAAAGAATCACCAATCACTGTGCATACAGAGGTAACAGAGAGGTCACATGACTTGGAATTGATACAAATTTGATATACAGCATAACTCTTTTTTAATACACCTAACTTTATTATACAAATATAAAAGTGTTTTTTAAAATCTTGACAAACAGAAAGTTGAAATAACCAGGATTCCTCCCATTTTCTAAAGAGATGAATTACAAGTGAAAAAGGAGTAGCTGGTAAATATTTTTAAAACACCCGCACTATTTAAGATATGCTAGTTCTCTTGCCATCCTAAAACATTTGCAGCTGCATCAGCTCCATCTGGAGAGATGTACCACAGCCTGCCTAAAAACTCATCTCCCCAGTGACATTTAGGTGGTTTCCAATTTGTTGCCGTTATATCCAATATTTCAAAAACTATCCTTAAAAGTAGTTTTATGCTTGTGCAGTATCTCCTAAGGTAAATTCCTAGAAATTAAATTGCTAGGTCAAGGTAACGCATATCTTAAATGCTAATATATGTAATATATTGCCAAACTACGCCCAGAGAGTTTTCACCAATTTATCTCACCAACAAGGCATGAAAGTGCTTATTTCCCACATTCTCACCAATATTAAGACTTGTAAGTCTTATATCTCTTTGCAGATAATGTAGCCAACATATGTTAAATCATTTTTAGTTTCCATTTTCTTGCTAGAGAGATTGCATGTTTTGCCAGGTTTATTGCCCATTTTTAAAACCAGCAGACATGATAAGCCATTTTGATAATATCCACATAGCCTTATCTACATCTACGTATGCAAACAAAGATGTACGGAAAGATTTCATCAACTGTTAACAGTGCCTATACCTGGGTGGGTGGACTGCGGGGTGTTCTTTTTCTATTAAGTTGTGATTTTTTTTAAATTCGATTATTTTATAGGTAATGTCTTTTTTAAAGTCACAAAAAAATAAAGCTATTTTCATTTCTTAAAAACTCATTTAAGTTCCAGAATATTTCTTATCACTAGGATACAATGTATATGAACAGGTATATTCAGAATGATACTAAGTAAAATCCTGATATTGTTAGTGAAAATCAGCAGGGTGAAAAGTAGTATTTTACTTTGTTTTTGTTTATTCTTCTAATCCAATTTGAAAAATGCCCCACTGCACCACAGTCTGGTTTTACTATTTTGGATGTTTTTCATGCCCCTGTACCAGGCCTTTCCAGAGACAAAAGGTCTTACCCTACCATTAAGATGCTTATAGTCATTCAGAATTCCTACAACTGGAGACTCTGAGAACAGCAAATGGCTTACAATAACAGCCAATGCATATCAAAGGCTCCTTCTGTGCTTGGTCCTGTATTCATTACCACTCTCAGAGATATGCTCCATTATTATCCCAATTTTCCACAAGAAGAAACTGAGGCACAGAGAGCCTTGAACCTGTCCAAGGTCACACAGCTAGTAAAAAGAGGAACTCCATTCAAAACTACTCACTAATAGTTCTGTTCTCTTTTGGTTTTATCTTTGTAGCAAACACCAAATGAGGAATGTCTGTTCCTCGAAAGACTGGAGGAAAACCATTACAACACCTACACTTCCAAGAAGCACGCCGAGAAGAATTGGTTCGTTGGTCTCAAGAAGAATGGAAGTTGCAAACGTGGTCCTCGAACTCACTATGGCCAAAAAGCAATCTTGTTTCTCCCCCTGCCAGTTTCCTCCGATTAAAGAAATCTGTTCTGGGTACCCATCACTCCAGGGGAGGCTGAAGGTGTCCTCACCCAGTTGACCCTAGATTGTTCTCTTGACCATTGGCTGCGCTAACCCTCGCCTACAGAGTCTGAATTTGTAAGCAATGCGCTTCTCAATGCCCAGTTCACTTTTTTGCAGAGCCCTTTACCCCAGCACGGTTTGAAACAGAGGGAACGAATGGCTCCAAGGGGCCAAGTGACTGGCCAGTCTAGGTATCCTTTGGATGTCCAGTTACCTCTGGGCACCTGCAGGCTGAGCCTCTCAATGCAAAGATAGGGACAAATGAAATGTGGGTTAAGGGTCTGCCAAGTGGGTCATGAGTAACTGCATACAATTCCCTCTACTGAGTAAACTCTGTCTGTGATTTCCCCTAAGCATTTGGTATGACTCCCTTTTGTCCTTTCCATACCAACAAATATCAGCAGAGAAGCTCATAGCTAGACAAGAGGAAAGCAGCATACCAGGAGTAGAAATAAGGTCAAAGAAATCCCCCAAGAACAGAAGAGGTTAAAATGGCAAGGGGAGATTGGATTTTGGTGGACAGCTTAAAAGAACGGACTCTCAGCTCAGAATAAGAGAAAGATGGGAAGTGTGGCCATAGGAAAGCAGAATAAATTCATAGACTTGGGTCATTATTTGTAGTCAGTACGAGGCCCTGACTTCCCAAGGTTGCTGGGCAGCATGCAGACCTGGATGACATCAGGTGGAGGGCATGAGAAGTGGGTTCTTTATCAAGTCATTGACTTTGGATATTGGTAAATTCATTTGGGTCCCAGGATGGCACCTTCTCTAGAGAGGAGGATTTTAAACCTGAGAAGGAAAAAGAAAGGGACACCATGATTTGCGCTTGGTCACAGAAGAGCAGAGGCTTTGGGGCCCTAGGGCAGTGCTCACAGTCTTATGGGATCTTGTATGAATGTAGATTCTGGGTCAGTGAACCTGGGTGGAGTTTTTACATGTCTAACAAGTTTCCCAGTGCTGTAAATGCTGCCATGTTTCCCAACCATACTTTAAATCTCAAAGTCCTGAAGAACATTATTCAAAGAAAGGTGATTCAAATCTCTCTTCTCCTCTCCGCCCCCCACTCCCCAATTCTCTTTGGCTTCACCTTTAAAAAATGCACATCCCATGAGTCTTCCTGAGCCTTCAGGCAGCACCACTAACAGTTCTGCTTGTGTTAAAGAAGCATGTATTTAAGGCGCTTTGGCCCAATGCCTATAAAATGCCCATTTAGGAGATACACAAAAGCATACTGAAAAAATGCTAAACCCTCACAAACAGACCTCCTAAGAGACCATTTGTGTTCCGATTACTGGTATAAATATGCTTTCTGCTTAAAGTAAGTTGACCCAAGTGGCTAACAAATTAGAAACACCATTCATCTCTGACATATGATACTGTTGCCATGTAAAGACCTTTAATAAGCCATTTAAATTTACTGTGAGACTTTATGTTCTAATCACATTAAAAAAATACATAGCTCAAAGGCAGTTAAACTGATTAACATTCAGCCATGAGAATGATAACAGGATAGTATAAGCTACTCAACTATTCACTATTTACACTACATTTATCTATCAAATGAGACTTTTCTTTTTTTCCATTATGCTGTTACAAATTTTCTTTTGAAAATCGGGACTCTTAAGCAATGATAATTGTGGATAAAAACTGACAAGAAGGTTAGCTCATGTTTTATAAGAAACTGAAATGATTGTTAATTGAAAAATAATTCCCCCAATTAAACTCTCATACTTAGAAAATGACAATTTGTGAAAGTTCAAAACAACACTGCAATTTAGGAACTGAACTAAGTTAAAGTTATAGTTAACAATACTATTCCACATTCATAGAACAAAAACGATTTCATGACTTTGCTTGTTTTTGTAACTTGGATAAGATGACTGCATTTTATTTTAGTAAATCTTTGCAGGCAAGTTGGGAATAGCACAGTGCGGCTTAACATCACTTTATTAGGAAAATTTGGCCAAAGGTACCCAGAGAGGAAATCCAAGATATTGATAATAGTCCACAGTTTTCAGTGTCTGAATCAAATTCAAGTATAACATAGGCCAAGAAAAATTAAACGCTGTTCTAGTAGATGAGAAGGAAGTCTGTGGTTTCTGAGACCCAAAGTATTATGGAAGCACACTATGGTGACTTCAACAACCTCATCCCAATTATCATTGGTGTATCTGTTCAATTAATATGTAAGAAGCTGTGTACCAGGCACTGTACTGAGTACTGGGGCCCCGGGGAACCTGTCTGTCTGGTTCGCTGCTGTATTTTCCCCCAGGGCATTACATATGATGAAAGATATTATAGATCTTTTTCTCAGTCAAGTAAAAATACACTTTGTTGGTTCCTTCTGAATAAACAGCAAGTCTGAGAAACACAGGTTCAGGAAGAATTAGCAACCTGAGCACAAAATAAACTCCTACTCAAATGTTAAAAGACACGGCAAGGCAAACGCAGCATTTCCAAGTGTAGAACTGGGTCTGTCTCAGGGGAACAACTTTCAATTCAGGAAGAATGCCAGTCAGATCTCATAAGAAGGGAGAGGCTAACAGCTCCCCACTCCATTTTCAACATGCTCTAGTTCCTCAAACATGGACTATTCCTGTTGTACTTTGTTTTCTTGAGTAAATCTTATAGCCAACTGCCTAGCATATGCCTCTTGTACGGATTCATTTTCAGGATAACTGTTATGAGCTGCTTGATATTCTGTACAAAGCATCAAGAATGTACATGGTTTTGAATGTTTTCAATGTGGTGGTGGAATTAGTGGTGATGTTTCCTTGGAAGGCAAGATAAGTAAAGCCTCCTATGGCCAACAGTGTGTATTAACAAAAAAATGACTGAGCATCGTGTGTTTCTGAAGTTCAAGATCCTTGCTTTGGGTAGGTGAAGGAACCCAAGTCCTCAGCCTTGTAGAATATACTAGCCTAAACCAATCCAGGTCACAAGCTGCAAAACAGACATCTATGAAGAAGATGCCTGTCATTTTCCATCACTGTGTCTTTGTTTTGTTTTGTTTTGTTTTGTTGCACCTTATAAGTATAAATAAACATTCTACTACTAGATGATAATGTCTCTTATTTTCTCACCATCATGGTGTCTCATCTTCCAAAGACATGACTTCCCCTGAAATCCCTGAGGTGTGATTGCTTTGTTTCCTACTTGCCACCAGATACGGTATTTTAAAGGGTAAGCTTTAATGGTAAGGCTAAGGTAGAAGAATTTTTCATTTTATTTGGAAACCTAAGGCAACACTTCTACTTTTCCAGGGATCCATTACGGAAACATATTTAGAAAATATGCCCCCTGAGGTGTCAAGCATCAAAAAACTCAGTTGACACTTTTTCTTCATAGTATAAATCAAATGAATTTACACCACCATTAGAGTGTTAACCAGCTTATACTCTGGCAAAGATATTTTGAAAAACATATGAAAAAAAATTTAAGGTCTTATTTATAATCTTAACTCAATGGCAATTGATGTATCTCCTGTATCACAGAAGTTCTGATGCAGGGCTACAGATTCACCTATCAGACCTTTAGAAAATATTATCAGATTACATAAAGTCTCTTTAAATGAACTTCTGAATCTTATTTATGCCTTCTTATTCTTAGGAGGAATGCACTGCTGCCTAGACATTACAGCAGAGTCAGAACACAAACACTCATGTGCTCACACATGTATGCACCACCTAAAAAGTAGGCTGTTTGTTCACTCCTCATTACACACCACAATCAGTCCCTCCTGCTTCTTTTAAAGATGCCTAAAGCAGTATTTTTCTCCTTTTTGGATCCTGATCCACAGTAAGAACTACATTACAACCCAGCACATACATAGCTCTGTACATGTACACAAATGAAGCCCAAGAAAGTCATATAACTATAACTATATATATAAGCTATACACACATGCGCACACACACACACACACACACATACACAGCTATACACACACACACATATGAGGCACACTCATATTTTTCTATCATATTCCACTAAAAACATGCTGGTCAAAGATTAAACTGGGTTATGACATTAATGGACCACAACCACAGTTAGAAAAGCAACTGCTTTTCTTTAGTTAAAGTAACTGCTCTCCTTCTCAAAGGCAAGACCCAATCAGGATCCTGTATTATATCTCTAGTGTTTTCAAAGACATAGTTTGCTCATGAACAAACAAGACAAGAAGACATTTTGTTACCCAGGAACCATCTGTTCTGAGGGATTGGTGAATTCTTGGTTTGCTACAAATGACAAAAAATAAATGCAATGAGGCTGACCCCACAAGGTGCATACCGCTGGCACCAGTGCTGGTCTTAGCAGATTTCTGCTCTCAGAGTCTGGAGACTTTGACCCCCTTCTCCTACACTGTGCCCATCATTCCTTTCTCTTGTCCCAATAATTCCTCTTTCATAACCATTTCTAAACAAGACATGAAAAGTAGGGCCTCTGAATATTCTCCCAGCACCCATCCCTTTCTGGAAATTACCTTCATATTCACTTAAAAAAAGAGTTTGCCATCCATGATTCAGTCATAAGATAAATGTCAATGTTACTGGAATGAATTTGTTCAGGGATTTTAAAATGTTCATCTTTGCTGAACCAACCAAAAAAAAAGGAACTCTTTACCATAAGTGTTTGAAAGGGCTAGTTGGGGTGGCTAAAAATTGGCATCTTACAGATGAGGTAGATTGAAGAGAAAAGTATAAATGAATCAGTACTTTGCATATTACCTGAGTGATGCCCTCTCTGCCATGGGGAGAACTGATAAGGGAAATCCCAAACCCTAAGTAAGCACTTTTGGTTTGTTGTTCATTAACTAGTATAATAGTGACACATCAAACAAAGATGTGCTTAAAATTGCACTTTTACAAATTAACAAGAGCTATTTTCAAGAGCAGTAGTGCATTGGAAGAATACTTCAGCCCAACCAAGCAGTGGAACTCGTACATTCTCCATTTCAAAATGACTAGGGTTGGTTTGTTTGACAACCATGAAAACTGAAATGATAGGGCACACCCCTCTCTCTTCCACTCCCGGAAAGAAATTTCCTTTGTCACTGTACATAAAATTTACTCTAAAACCCAGCACTCAAGACTGGGGACCTGACATGAGTCACTCTGGATCACATCCCAGAGATTCACCTAAGTTTCTCTCAGGTTACAAGAGAGGTGCACTCAATGTACTGAGATCTTTCTGTAACAGTAGGCCCACTTTGCAGATGACATACTGACTGATACACTACTCCATGAGCTTTGTATCCTAGTTGTAAAGTCAAAAAGAACCAAATCACACACAGCCTAAAGAGAGAAGGTGGGTTTGCTTTATAATATGCACATATTGTAGGACTTGATTCTGGGTCTTCTGACAAATCTGAGAACATTGGTGCTGTGGGGAGAAGGTATTTCCCAAATTGCTTCCTTCCCTCTTCTCTTCCCACAGTCACAAAGGCTGAATTTACACATTCAAGAGCTAAACACTGGTGTCTATTTTATTACATAAATAAGCAAAACCTCACTGTCCTTAAAGTGTTTTCTCTACAGCTTTAACGAAGACTTGGGCACTCCTTGTTTGGAGCTGTGTTTAAGATTTGGTTTACCTGACCACAGTGTTGGAGAAGGAGGTGTAGACAAGCCATTTGTGCAAAGCATCATGGAAACACACTTCACAGTGATGGTCATACCTCAACCTCATGTCTTCCTGCCTTAAGAAAAAAAAATTTTTTAGACTGATCCAAAGATATGTAAGAGGAAGATGACAGATTATTTTATTGATATAACTTAGCCCAAACTCTTTTTCTCCAAAATAAGTTATAAGAATATTATGTACTGACTTGTTTTGTGAGTTGGAAAAACAGAGCTGTTCATAGTTTTGGAATGTCAAGTATGTTTAAGAGGTAGGTAATTTCCTGTAGAAGGGAACAGTAGAATCTGTGACATTCTCAAAACAGAATGCTTGCATTAGGGACCTTACTTGTGCACTTACTTGCAATGTATAGGCTTTAGGACTGGCAAGATTATTTCTGATAATACAGGAAAAAATGCAGATCCAGGGTGGTTGTGCAGAGGACAAATGAGAAAATGCTCTTTCTAGATCCTTAGTGCTAAGGGCATCTATCACATAATATTCAACTGTAGTGAAGAAGAAAGGTGGGTTTTAATTCCACCCCTAGGAATATACTGAAAGCACACAAAAACATTAATCCAAAAGGTCACATGCACACCTATGTTTATTGCAGCACTATTTACTATAGCTAAAACATGGACACAACCCAAATGCCCAAAAATTGATGACTCGATCAAGAAAATGTGGTACATGCATACAATGGAGTACTATTCAGCAATCAAAAACGATAAACTAACTCAATTCTCAGCAACATGGATGGAGCTAGAAGGGATCATGCTCAGTGAAATAAGCCAGAAGGAAAAAGAAAAATATCAAATGGTATCACTTATAGGAGGATTGTAAGGAAGCCAAATGAGAAATCAGAAGGAGAAAATAGCACACAAAACATGAACAAAAGCAAAAACTAGCTGGCAACCACAAATAAGAGACATTCCACTGGGGAGGGGGAAGAAGAGAGACCGAAATAGAAGAGCACAAAGGACTATGGTGATGGTTCATGGGTGAATTGGTGGTGAGAAACCACCACCAATACTGTCTCTAACAGAGACACAATAATGTAAAGAATACAAATTAAATAAATAAAATAAAATAATAGAAAATAAAAGACTGCCTGAAAATGGGTAACTCCCAAGCAACTGAACAGTTGGAACAAGTTTGATAGGGCAGAGAGTTGTCCCATATGGCTCAGTTGTCAAGAATAAGCATCAGCAAGAAGAGGCAAATGAAGCATCTTTCCTCAGATCCTTCACTAACTCATGCATTCATTATCCTTGCATTGAGCATCTAGCATTGTATTAGTCAGGGTCTGATCAGGAGACAGGAATCACACCTATAACTTGAATGGGGAAATTTTAATGGAAGGAATTATTAACTAGTGAAAGAGATTTAACAAATGAGAGGAATAAAGAGATTTCTAAAGACTATTAGGACCACAGATGCTAGAGCAGCTACTACCCTCCACACTGAGGCAGGTACTCAAAAAGGAACAAACTTGAAAGAGGTCATTATCTCAAGGATGAGTTTTAGACTTCACTGGGGTATGGCTGTGGCCCACAAGACACTGGAGGATCTCACTGAGGTGTTTCAGGGGGCTCCTCACTGAGTGTTGGTAAGACTCCACAAGCAACAGGCTGAGGTGCCAGCAAAGCTCATTGGGGAAAGGACTCCCAGAGAAAGGTGCCCACTGGGCCAAGGGAGCAAGAAGAAAAGAGAACCCCAGAGAAAAGCCCCTGCCTCTTCCAGTGTCCCTCCAGTGCCCTCTACTGACAAATCTTAACATGCAACATTTGGCAAAGGAGGAATGTTTACAAGTTCAAGCCCCAGCATCATACAAAGCAAAGAAGAATGGATTCAGAGGAGACAGGCAATGAATTGATAATGTGGGTAACCATGACTTAGACATTCTATTAGAGACAGTATTTTAAAAATGAATAAATGTGGTGCTTTCCCTTAATAAGCTTATCAAAATGCAAAAATTTCCCAGATAAAAGCATTGATTTTGGGGGTCTTTTTGTTCACTCTCTTCAAAAAATGCTCCTGTCTTTCTAAGGTTACTGAAGCTGTCCAAGCTTCTCCAGTGACACCATGTGTGTTTGAGGTACTTTCTTTAGAAACTGTTAAGTCATTCACACTACTTTAAATCAACCCAAATGCATCATATATGTAAGAAAGAAGACAGTGTTGGGGCTAGACAGGCAGAGCTGGGATCCTGATTGCTCCATTTACTGACTCTAAAGCTTTGGACAAGGTACTGAACTCACCTGTGCTCTCAACATCTCCTCTATAAAGTGAGGATACAAATAGTATCAGCCTCACAGGGCTGTTGGAAGGATTAAGTAAGATGGGGGCATGCAAGCATTTCAAACACACTATCTGGCACATGACAAGGAGTGAATTCACATTTGCTATTATTATACAATAAAGAGAATTAGGGCTAAGAATGATCTTTTAGACTTTCTGTTTATGTTCCCAATGATCAGTTTGCAGAATCCACATTTACAGAGATCTTGCTTCACCACACTTCTTTCGAAAATGATTTAAAAATCCAGGTTGACTCCAACTTTCTTCCATATGGCACAGATTATGGGATGTTACTGCCCTATTCTAGTTGGAACTGATCTGGCCACATATGAGCAACTGTATCTCATCCTAGATGATGCTTATTAAATGAAGTTTTACTAATCAAAAATGTTATATGGGGAATAACCAATAAACAGTAAGGGTCCAGAAAAACAGGTGAATAAAGTGTGTTAAGGGAGATTTGAAATGAGATATTACAGCCCTCATTAGAGAGTTCAAGGGTTATTTTATTTTTTTCTACACAGTGGTTATTAAGATATTTGAAACTTGACAGGAAGTGGGTTCTGTTGCAATAAGAATAACAAAACAACTTTTCTAACAATGAAAACCATTCCAACCACAGTTGAAACATCTCCACAAGCAATGTTTGATACCTGCCATCTCTGGAGATTTTCATACAGAGCCTGCATAGACTCCTGGGATAGAATCTGTGATGTGTTAACCAAGGCTCCTTCCAGAAATGACTCACCAGAAGCTGAGAGCCCCCTTCCTGCACACAAGCCTCAGTACCCTTCAGAAATGGCCTTGGTGAGGAGAGTTGCCTTGTCCTAGACCACCCCTCCAAGTTGGTCTGTGTGGGTACAGAATTGCCTGGCCCCTCTACCTCAATTTTGGACAGCTCTAAAGGCTCGTTCCCACTTCAGAACTTCTCACTGGGTCAGCAAGGCCTCTGTTGAAACTGCTTCTCTGCCCTGTCTTCTTCCTTCCCTTCTACACATGTTGACCCCAAGAACCCTTATGAATATCCTACATGCCAATCTTCATCTCTGAGTCAGCTTCCTAGGAAACTTACCCCATGACAACACCTGTCCACAACAGTAGAGGCACTGCTCTGAATGGAATAAATGAAATGTCCCCTACAGCCCTGTGACAATCTTTGGTCATCTGAAGCCGAATGTTCTAAGTCTACAAAGTTCTAACCTGTTTCTGCTATGTACAATTCACATGGATGATAATCAAGAGAAATCTCAACCTTTTCCTAAGTCATCTGACTTATGGCTGGCTTGAGGTTACTTGAGGGGCACTTGTTGAATCATTAGTTGCTCATTCAATCACTTGTTGAGTCTTTCAAAATATCTATTAAGTGCAAATACATACCAATTCTAGTGGTCTCAATGTGTAAAAAAATAGCTCTTTCCCAGAGTTTACATTCTAGTGAAGGGAAACCTCAGAATACACTATTTCCCAAATTTCAGTCATTTGCATACTGCTTCCAAAATTTGTGCACATACGCTTACTGCTAGATCATGGTACTTCTAATTCATATGGCTTATGAAAAGTGGACTTACAGTTTCATCTACTTTAGGCCCAATGTAATCAAAATGATCATAAAAGGATAAGCTACAATAGATCAGCTATATAATATTTTTTGCTAATATATATTAAAATAAACACATAACTTTAAAACTAAAAATTTAACACCTACACATCATCTCTCTCATAAACATATACCACACATTAGGAAGCAATTTACACAAAGGATCACACAGAGAAATGCAAAATTGCAAGTGTAACCAGGTCTTCATAACAGAGAAGTATTCACAGTACTTAGAATATATAATAGGGAAGGAGTTTAGCTTACTCAAGATCCTCCCTGAGGCCAGTGTATCTGAAGAGCAAGGCTGCGTAGAAAGAAGTAGAACATGAATTACAAAAAAACACTCCAGAGAGAGGCAGTAGCATGTAAGTAAATCCACTATTCCTAAGCCATATGAATTGGAAGTACCATGATCTAAGGTCCTGTGGCATGAGGGAGCACAACACAAGTGGAGTTCAAAGAAGGAGAGCAAGGAGCACATGGCATTGTATGAACTGAGGCCAGCCAGCAAGGTAGAAGTCAGAGACAGAGGTGGAAAGTGAGGTAGTCTCTATTTCCCCACATTTGTAGATAATCAAGTGGAAGCAGTATAAACATAATTATTCTTTCTCCTGTCTTTCCCCCACACAACTGAACTGCAACACTTCTCTAGACACTTGGCCAAAGGACACAAATAATCAAAATAGCATGCAAGTTTCTGGCCTGGGCTCAAATTTGAGATTCTGTGACATATATTCCAGACTTGAAACTTTGGGGGCTGAGGTTGTATTTGTTAATATTTTGATCTTGCCCTAAGGTTTATAGTCATTCCATCCAGCAGGTGGAGTATGGACAAATCTATTTCGTTCCCAACAAATTCCCTTACATTCCCTTACAAAAGGAAAAGTAAGTTTGCCAGCATAGTCAAGGGTAAGAAATAGAACAAGGAAGCAGTGATTGTATATTTGAATCTCATTCATATGGAAAACATGAACAAATTAGCTTCTTATTGCTGTGCTTCCAGAGATTCTGAATTTGACATTTCTGTCCAAGTTTGGGAAGCTATGCTATTAATCAGTCCAAAAACAAATGAAGTGGCTTAAAAAGAATCACACAACCAAAACCACATCCTTCACAAGATAGAAAAACAGAAAGGCAACTTGCAAACTCCTCAGATATGGTGCCAGTTTCAGGGTTTGGGGGTATTTGGTTGGCTGGTGATGTCTTAATCTGGATATGAAAATAGATAACATAAACATGTTTACACAGATCTAATGAGGAAAACTCAACCAACCACATTATCATGCAGATACTGGCTTCTTAAGGACTTAAGGTCAAATAGTGACGCCAAAGAAAGAACAAAGCAATCAAAGAGACAGAACTGGAATAGAGAAGATTATTTCCAGTATCCTCAGAGTCTGTAGAAATCTTGACTGCCACTCTATAATAACGACTGAATTTATCTCATTCCTTTTTCTTGAAAGCACAGAGATCTGCCTTCCTGACAGCCAGACAAAGAAGATAGTTCCTGAATCCCTGCTATGGAGGAGGGATTGAAACAGACACGCGGAATGAAGAGAGAAAAGGGCTCTAGTGAGGATTCCACAATTTAGCAGGGAACTGTGGTAGATAAACAAATCATTCCAAATGCAACACAGGAAAAGTGCTAACAAAAAGACAGACAGGGTGCTCTAGGAGCAAAGGTGGAAGGACAAGTTCCTCCCAGGGCTTAGGATCTGTGTCAGGAGGGATGAGTAGATGTCTGCCAGGTGGAGAAATGGCGGAGGATGGCAGAGTCAGATCGCTGTGTCTCACCCTCTCCTGGATTAGGTACTCCAGACTCAGTTTGTAAAGGGGACTCACACATGGTCAAAGTCAGCCCTGAAAATATATGGGGAGATGGACATACCATCTCTGAGCAACTGACTGGCATGTCCTTGGGGGACTCTGTCACATGAACATTGTAAACAGGGCACCATAATCATATACAGCCAGCGAAATGCTCCCCGGTAAGAGAGAACTAGAAAACTGGGATAACAGCAGATTCTTGCCTCCCCCTCATTTCCCAGGGAACAAATATGCACATCATAGAATGAAAGGCCATTATTTTCTCTTCTACCTTCTACCCCTCACTTTCCTGAGTGAGTCAAGTTGACTTCTTTTAAGTTAACTAGGTGAGAGTGGCATTATTTTCCTGCCAAGTACAGAGCACAAACCTGGAGATACCCAGCTCCACTATTCAGCAGCTGACTTCCCAAAGCATGGGTGTCCACTTCTCTAATACAAGGAGAACAGTAAGGCTTTCCTCATAAGGTTATTGTGAGGGTTAAATGGGCTAATTCATGCAGAGTGAACTGATATGTGCAGAACATTTCTTGGTACAAGGTAAGTGGTCAATAAATATTAACTTACTGTTAGCATTGTTATTCCAATCAGAGGAGGAAGCATGTGTTAGGAGCACGTGCACAGAAGTAGAAATGACAATGGTGTGTGGGCAGCATAATTAAATAGAGGTGAAGCTGATCAGGTAGAGTCTGGTAAATTTGTGAGGTTCTTTATTGAAAAACCAAACTTAAACTGTGCCTGTGGATAAAAAGGAACCAATGGAGATTTTAAGCCGGTAAGTAATAACTCAACATTGATATTAAGCTGAGATAGCTCTGGCTGTGGTGTGAAAAAAGATGAGAAAAACAGTCAAGAGACTACAGTAAGAGGGCCTCCCTGGTGGCGCAAAGGGTTAAGTGCAGCACTATTAAGCTCTCCAGAGCCACTGCAGCATACCCAGCCAGGGGGATGCCCGCATGGCACAGCAGACCTATCCTGCCTTGCCCGCTGCTCCCCTCAGCAGTGTACTTCCTGTGCAGTGTACTTCAGTCGATCTGTCTATTCTGTCTAGTATATGGAAAGTAACTTTTTAAAGGGCCATTATGCCTTCATTCATGCTAACCTTTCACTTCATTGACAATCTAGCTGGGTATGGAAGTCTCAATTGGAAACTCCGCTCTCAGGAACATAAAGGTGTTGCTTTTTTGTTCCCGAATCTTACAGTGCCGATGTGGAGAAATGTAACAATATGCTGATTCTTGATAAATTGAATGTTACCTCTTTTCCTATTTGCCACTAATAGTTGATATTTTATAACAATGTGCCTTTGTATGGATCTTTTCATTGATTGTGTTGGTTTGTGGTGGGCACTTTTCAATCTAGTAATGCATGACCTTGATTCTAGGGAAGCTTTTGATAAAATTTCTCAGATAATTTTCTTTTTTCTTTTTTTTTATTTATTTATTTTTTTTGCATTTCTTTTTTTTTTTAATTGTTATTTATGTCTTTTAC
>PVIJ01010811.1:0-58157 GCA_004024925.1 Scalopus aquaticus | reverse complement strand
CATTATCTTTAGAAACTATGCCTGCTAGCCAAATTTATGGTATAAAAAACCCCACTGTTGGGGCAATAAACGGAGCAGCCTGATCACTACTCGGTGTGCGTGCTGTCTCTCATTCCCCTTCCCCCTCTCCTGCTGCCGCCGACGCTTTCCCCACCACCCCCGGGGACCCAACCTCGGTCGGAGCCGGCCTCCGACAGCCATGCTTGCTACTTGGTCTGGACTTATGATCAGGAACTTGGGGGATGTGGAAAGAAACAATTGAAAGAGTGTCTCTCTGCTGGCTGAGAGACCTGTGCAGGGAGTCTGACAATGGCAGTCTTTATCTGTTTTTTGTTTTTTGTTTTTTTAAGATTTATTTACTTATTCATGCAGAGCTGGGTGTGGGGGTGAGAGGATTCACCAGAGACAGAGTGGGGAGCAGAACAGGAGGACTGACTAAAATACACTGATGAGGGGAGGAATTGCCGAGTCAGGAGAGGTAGGAGCCATGTGGGAAGCCCTCTGGCCAGGGATCGAATTCGAGCTGCAGTGGCTCTGGATAGCTTCATAGTGCTGAGACTTAACCCCTTTTGCCACCAGGGAGGCCCATGGCAGTCTTTATCTTGACTTGCATTTTAATTTTGCTCTTTTCTTTCCAGGCTTGCCTGACCCCTCTGCCCCTTTGCTGTAAGTTGCACACCAGAAGGTGCCTTAGACTTATGGCAAGCTTTCAGGCCTTGATGGCCCTGCTTTGGGCCAACCCTGTTTGGCTGGGCATTTATCCATGAGGGCATGGGTAATTTTGGGTGCTTGGTTTAAAAACTCTAGTCTTTCTCTTTCTCTTTATTACACAATAATTTTATTAAAGTTCTTTTCTATTGAAGGTCTTTTGCTCTAGAGTATATTTTTGTCTTGATGTGGTGGATGGCACAAACTATTTTAAAGGAGACTGGTTTGGGTGTCCTCAGCTGCCCCTCATTCTGCCAGGTAAGAGATATGCTATGGCGCCCAGTGTGGAAGAGACTTAAGCCATCTGTGGTTAGTCAGTTTTATGGAGAAATTTTACCTCCCCATGGCACCGGCTACTGTGTTTATGTTTCAGATACATGCAGCTTTGTTTCCTGACCCTTAGATTAAAAAAACTGACTTGCTTAGACCTTGTGGAAACTTTGTGTGTATATGTGCAATATGTTTCTATTCATTTGTTCAGAGGTTTGATTTTATAGAAATTTTCTGTTGATATCAAGCAGCTTTACTCAAAGATGGCTAGGTCAAAGAAGGAATCTGCTCCAAAATGGTATTTGAGGCCTCATAGTGGGATTCTCTGGAACTAAATAAGCAGTTTTACTCAAAAGATGATAATAAGTTGCTGTGACTTTGGATTTTGTCTGTGATCTCTGCTGGGAGATAATAGGTTTTATTAGCAATTCTGAAAATAGTGATGGATTTTGAAGTGATTTTGAGTTTTGCTTGTGACTACTCCAAGATCTCAGGATTTTCAAACCAACAAACATTCATTGATGGCTAGAATTAGCCTGGGTGCTAAGGTGGACAAAGCCTTGAGTTATAACTGGTAATTGCTAGTAGCCTTAATGTATTCTTAGAGCTACTTGGATTTTGCAAGGTCTGGATCAGAAAAATTAGTGAACTTTTATCTGGATTAAGTTTGAAGGGGTTTGCTACTGGGAATGTTTGTCTACACGACTTGTTTTGGACTTATTTGTCCTTTGAATTCTTGGAATTATTTGATTGCTGGTGGAAGACAAGATTCTAAGACTCTGCTTCTTACTGAGGAAGGTATGTTTTGGAAAGCACTCTACTTGGTGCATTGGGTAATTATACCAGGTTTTGATACCTGTGTTGTCATCCTTCCCTACTTTGGAGGACATGATTTTGTTAATGGGAAGAATGAGGGGAACCCCTGATCTCCAAACCTGCACACTCTAAGTGGGTTCTGCCATCCATCACATCAAGACAAAACATATTCTAATGCATAAAAACTTCAATGGAAAAGAACTTTAATATAATTAGTGTGCAATAGAGAGAAGAAAAAAATTATCATTTAAATAGTTTCCAATTAAACACCCAAAGCTCCCTATTCCCTCATGGGTAAATGCCTAGCCAAGCAGGGTTGGCCCAAAGAAGGATCACTGAGGCCCCAAACCTTGCCACAAGTCTGAGGCACCTTCACGAGTAGAACCATAGGAAAAGGACAGTAGGGACCAGGCAGGTCTGGAAGGAAGAGAGCAAAAGCAAAATACAAGTCAAGGTAAAGATTGCCATTATCAGGCTCCCCATGGATCTCTTACCCATATCTCTGTCTCTTTAAAGTGCCACCTTCCATGTCCCCCAAGTCCCCTGGTAAAAGTCCAGGGTGGCTTTTTCACATCTCTCTCTGTTGAATGTGCTTCCTCTAGATCTTCTGGCCTCTTCCTTCTTCCTCCTGTTTCTTCCAACTCTCTTCTATATAGCTTCACCTGCCTGTCCAGCTCCACCCTTCCTTAAGATGGAGCAGGGAACCTGGAACTTCCCTTTCCCTGGGGTTTTCCCTATTACGAAACCAGGGTAGGTGCAGAAGTTGGAGAGGATTTCTGCTCCAATCTGAGAACAGATTTTTTTTTTTTTAATAGTGGGTTGGGGAGGGTGAGGTGGTCGATCTATTCCAGGACAGACAGTGTTTGTTTGTTTGTTTTTATTATGTTTATTGAGGCAGTTGGTTTACATCATAGTATCTTTGGGGGTTAAAGATTCAAACCCACACAGTTGCCTATTTTTGCACCTTGACCACCACCAGTGCCCCAATAATACTCCACCATGCTCCATTGGGCCCCCTCCAACCCCACACTCACACCCCTGGAACCGTCCCCTTCTTGTTGCCTCAGTTTTGCCGTCAGATGTTAAGCTTTTATACTGTGTTGATTAGCTCTGGAAGAAGCACAAATCTGCATTTAGTGAGTGCACCTAGGAGGCAGAAAGGCTTTGTTGTCTCTAACCCCATTCCCCTTCCCCTCTTCCCTCCCCTCCTCTGGCAAAGAAGAGGAGGAGGGCGTGACTGAGGAGAGGAGGTGTCTTTTGGAAGGGTTACCAGTCTTCGGGTCCTTTCAATGTAGGAGCACAAGAGGGGCATGATTTTAGCGGCCATCTGCTCTGGAACCGGGGCCTAGGTTTGCGCGGCTGGGGGAGGGGAGCTTTGCGGCTGCGTCCTCGGGTTGGAAGGGAGCGGGCCTCGCGGGCCTGTCCAAAGGTGTGGCAGGAAACGTTGGTGCCCTGGCGTTCTCTTCCTCCTCTTTCTTTTAGCGGACCGCCAGTGGGCAGAAAGCACAGCAAGAGCCACGGGCTTATACAGGGGAGCTGATCCCTTGATGCTCAAAGATTATTTGTTCCAGTCTCAAGGTAGTATGGAGGAGGATCAGTTTTGTTTAAGGCTTGTGGGAGAATCCAGCACCCTGCCCTCGGATGTGGTCTTATTCATCACTTTTTATTTTCACACTAGTACCTGCTATCACAGGCTATCAGAGCCACACTCTAAACATCCCTGCCATCACTAAATAGTGTCCTTGGGCCTCACACTGATTTAACTCCCAAGGAAAGTTTATGTTGTACTCCAGAATACACTAATGCCCTTCTAAGAATTAGATCTCCTTGGAGAGAACACAAGTAAGAGCCATGAGCATGTTCAGAGAAAATTAACGTGTGTGCAAATGAAAATAAATATTACACTGCATAGCACGTTAGGAAAACTGACAAAACTGTTCTAACATGTTGCACTTCAGAGTATCGGGAGGGTAAGAGAGTGCACTGCTGTGAGCATTCACAGAAGAGCCAGCCCTTCAGTATCAGGGGCTCCTTTCTCTACAGACAAGGAAGAGTGTATCATCCAGGATTGCTAGGCTGCATTAAGATGCAACTTGAACGTTCTTCAATTTCTTCTTAAATGTTTTCTAATTATTTTCCTTCTTTTTCATGTGATAGTGGATAAATGGCAGGCAAAAAGAGAGAAATCCAATTACAGGTAGGCATGACAGCAATTTTTATTTAGTGCATTGGCTCTGGAACACCATTTTCATTGCCTTCTTTTCTTCAGGCAGTCATCAATAATCAAAGCCTATGGGATGAGATGTTGCAGAACAAAGGTCTCACAGGTACTGGGGCTCCCCATTTTTCAGCCTTTGGGACAGAGTTCAGCCCAGGCCCCCTAGTGGTACCTAGTGCAGTCTCTGCTTCCTGCTGCAGCATAACCCCTAGTCTTCTTTGCCCTTTCTCCAGCATTGGGGTATGCTGTTATTCTAACTGTGGCTTTATTCTTTCATAAGTATTATCATCTTCTAGTGATCGATGTTTATCAAGGCTGGTGTGGACCCTGTAAAGCGATGCAGCCTTTATTCAGAAAATTGAAAAATGAGCTGAACGAAGATGAAATTCTGCATTTTGCTGTTGTAAGGATTCCCTTTCCATTAAACTATTATTTTCTTGTTACCAGGTATTCAAATATTCTCTGTAAGGATTGGATTAATTTAAACCACCTGTAAACTCTTCAAAATCAACACTATTTTCTTGGCAGTTTTACTCTATCTTTGGTTCTGCTGGATTTGAGAACAAATGTGATTTTTACCCCATTCCTGTGTTACTGAGGTTTTTCACCATGGTTGTGAACATTAGAAAAGTAGAAAAACTAATGCATTTCTAGTGACCTGTTTCTTTTCACTTGACCACATATTCAGTATATATCTAAGAATAAAGGCTACCAGTGCAGTTTATTGGGTGGCATTGGGTAGGGCTCTGTATATTTACCCAATTATAATTGTCCAATGCTAGTGATTTTGCTCTCATTTGACTCCTATATTTGTCAAGAGATTAAAATGTCACATCCAAATTCACTAGACTTCACTATGTTGATTATTAAATTTATCCACATCAAGTTAGCTCAGAGCTTTATCTAATATTGTGACCACTTGGCTTTTGAGTCCTTGAAAAGTAGTTAGAACAAGGGAACGAATGATCTTGGGGGGACTCTAGTGTCTAATAGGAAACTGAGATCAACCTGGAGGGACTGACAACAGACCCCCCTGCCCATCTGTCAGGACACCTCCATCTTGTGCAAGAACATATAAGATGATGCTGTGTTCCCAGGCTGTCTTGAGTTTTTAAATCCTTCCATGTTTGTAGAGTCCAGGTAGGAACTAACCTGGAGGTACATGTGTAGGTTGAGCATGGTGATGGGAGATAAGATGTGGGTATGGAAGGAGAATTAGACCACACAGTTTGCTGAGCTCCCTTTTCAACTCAGCTAGAGCTGTTAAGGATTTAGATTGGAACAATCTCTCCCCACCCAGTCTCAAACACAGAGGTACCCTGGCCAAATAGAACTGCTCAGCCTATTCCACAAGGAGCCTGTTTTGTATCCCACTGCAACATGCTAACAAAATCTTTCTAAAATATGTCCTGATAATAGTTCCGGCATTTGTTGAATTTGACAACAATAAAACTGTATGTTGCCCCTAAATGATTTCTCTTCTATTATGTTTGCGTGCATGCAACAATAATACATCACATAGAATGATGTCTTTTTCTGCTATGATCTGTTCTTAAAGGGTGAAAAAAATTAATATAGACTCCAAAACCTGTACCTGTACTTGCATAATGAAGGGGCACCCTCTACTGGATATTTTATTTTCTGCAGTTAAGAATGGCATTCTTTCTGAACTTGTATTTATAAGTCTCAAATTCAAACCTATGAGGCTGATTTCTTTAGGCTAAAATCACCCTAAGCTGAATGTCAGTATACATTATTTCTTTAGGTGATATTTTAAAACACTTGAAGACTTTTACTAACAATGTATCTATGAAAAGTCAGTAAATGTTATTTACTGTAGTTTTTATATTATTATTAAATGTTTTTATTGTTAATGCTTTATTATAATATAAACATTATATGGTGATACCTAGACTATTTCTGTCCTTAAAGGTCATAGATTAGTGCCTTGCAGCCCCTTACCTGTTTTTCAAAGCAGTAGAACTTTCTCTTAAAATGAGAAAGAAAGAATGTTGAATCCAATATGCTAAAAAAAACTTTTAAAAAGATTGAAACACAGTCCCTCTGCATGACAGAGATGCTGGGCCTTCCCTTTCTGACAGGTATTGAGGAATTCCCAGAAATCCCAGTTTGAAACCAACTGTTACAGAAGACCCTAACAAGTGGTCTCATTCTGACAGCTTCACCCAGGGAAGGAGGAACACACTATTATTTAACATATAGTTGTTTATAATCAATTTTACACAACTTGAAATTTGAGAGGCAATGTTAAGAAAACTGCAACTAAAAGATAAAATATTTGATCAGCAGTTCATTTAAAAGCATTTTAGAAGAAAGACCTTTTTTATGTATGAGCTCATGACTGATGCAGGAGGAGGGGCAACATGAAAAAATGATTATAAATATTTACCCATGCACAGATCTCTCCTGCTAACCAAGGAGATGAGACAGGCCCATATAACTGTAGCACAGTCTTGAAAGGGACTATTGCATGCTGGGAGAACTGCGGTAAAGTGCTTTGTGGGGCTTGAGATGACATTCAGCGGGGAGGAGCAAGAATGGAGGAAGGAGATTTGAGCTGGGATGGGAATGGAAGGGTAGGAGAAGATAGAGAGGGAAAAAAGCACAGGTGGTGTATAGTGTGCTACAAGTAGATGGATTTAGTTTACAGCTGGGACCAGAAAGTAGAACAGTGAAAAGTACGGTTGAAGTTAAATGATGCCAGACCTAAATTGTCATTATATGAAACCTGATCCATAAAACAACTATAATATGCTCAGAGAATGTTGTAATAAACGTTCAATGATATGGATCTTGTGCTATTTTAATAACAAATAGTGGATCAAATGACTTGGATATAGCTTTATTTTTTTATTATATGAAATATTTACTTTTTTTTCAGGCAGAAGCTGACAATATTGTGACTTTGAAAGCATTTAAAGATAAATGTGAACCTCTTTTTCTCTTTAGTCTTGTAAGTATATTATCTGTCACATCAAATGTGTTATCAGATTCCAGTTTGCAGTTAAAGAGCAAGTATGTTCTAAAATTATCAATGAACTATTTTCTGACAATAGAAATTTCTAACTTTTTGCCTTATCTTTGCTTATATTTTAATATAGCTTATAATGAATTGATATTAGACTATCACAAACTGAGCTGATCAGGAAATAAGGAAAGTGAATACACTAAAACTACTTTACATTACACTCAGACTACACCAGACATTGGAACTGACAATTTTATCACCCAAGTGTTTCTTAAACTGACTGACTTCTTTCCATCTCCCTCAGGAGTGCCATCGACTGAACAATCATCTCTCTCATCTTCACCTCTAGATTAGCTTCAAATTTGTATACAGGGCCTCCCTGGTGGCCTCGGGGTTAAGTCTCAGCACTGTATAACTATGGCCTGAGTTGGATCCCTGGCCAAGGAGCTATCCTACATATGGTGCAGGAGATCTCCTGTCTTGCCTGCTGCTCCACTTAGCAGTGAATTTTAGTAAATCCACCTGTTCTGCTCCCCACGCTGTCTGTCTCTGGTGGATCCTCTCACCCTGTGTACCTCTGGTCTACACCTCAGTTCTTTTAAGCAAAAAAAAAAAAAATTGTATACAAACTTCTCTTGCTCCCTTCCCATCCCCGCCACCCTAATCGGAGTTGTTGCTTCCATTTAAATATTCTAAAGGCTTCCTGCTACTCATAGGATAAAGACTAGTCTAAAGGATAAAAGCATCCTTTCATGACCCACAAAACTCTGCACGGTCAGTTTCCCCCTCACTTCTGTGGGCTTCATTACTACCAGGCATCCTCTCACTTACTCAGTTTGCCTTCTAGTTTGTTGTATTCTTTTCCAGCCTCAGAACACTGGCAACATTATCCTTGCACCTGGAATATTCTTTCTTTCCCTTTTTACCTGGTTCTCTCTTACCCATCCTTCATATTTTAAACCAAGAATCCCTTCCTGATTTTGATAAGTACCCTCACCGAGCTCCTTGATCAAAATATATCCTTGTACATGCTCCCAGTGCATCTCTCTTGGTGGTACCTGTGATGGTTGTTTTCGTGTGTTTGGGTTTTGGTGTTTTGTTTTTTTTTTTGTAATTAATTAGGCAGGTCCCAGGACTGTTCTTCCATACCATCATGTCTGCTATAGTGTGTATAAACATGTGTTTAGTGAATATATGTTGAATGATGTATAAAAGGAATATAATATCAAAAATAATTAGAGAAAGTAATGTTAAAAGTCTAAATAGAACAACGAGAATGTAACATGGGGATGTCTTGCCTTTGTTGTAGGAGAACAAACAAATTCAGGGTGGAACACAGAGACCTGGGCCTATAAAACTGAGATAAACTTTCACATCACTAATATCTTTTTCAAAAATAGCTAATTACTATAGGATCACCAAAAGGATTGGTGGAGTGTGGGGTAGGATGGAGTGACAGTCCAGTTGAAGTATTAGTTTTTGACTTATCCTGAAAATGAAAATTTCCTCCATGTTTTATTTTCCCTTACAGAATGGCAAAATTGTTGCAAAGATTAAGGGTGCAAATGCACCCCTGGTTAATAAGAAAGTTATCAGCTTGATCACTGAGGAAAGGAAAATTGCAGCAGGGGAAATGGCTCGCCCTCAGGTACATTGGAGCACAATTTTTTTTTTAAATGCATCATTTTTTGGCATTGTTTCCTAAAACATTTCCCCTAATTTTATAAAAAACTAGGTTTCTGATGGTGCAATCTTTCAGGGAAATATTTTGGCAACATGAACAAAAGTCTTAAAAGTTTGTGTAGCCTTTGACAAACAATTATACTTTAATAATTTTCCCCAAGAAAATAGTGAGACAAAGAAAGAAAGGGATGCTTTGTTGCAGTCTTGTCTGTCATTAAAAATTTGACATCTACCTAACTGCCCAGTAATAGTGATTAATAGCATAAAATGTCTGCAGTTTATGCATAAATTATACACATCCAAACTGTGTTCTAGTTCTGTACTTATTGATAGGAAAAGAGAGCCAAAATAGATTAATGAATGAAAATAAAAGTGCATTTTAATAGAATAATATAATAAGACCTTGTGTGTATGACTTACATTACCTCTGTAATATTATTACTTAAATATATGAAACAAAATATTTTAATATTAAAAAATGAAGGTGCATTTACCTCTTCAAATTATTGTTCTTGTATTTTTTGGGTTAATACCCAGAAAGGAGTTAGCTTCATAGTGTGGAATATCTATTTTTATTCTTTGAGATATATATACTTCCCATGTTCATTGCAGCATTATTTACAGTAGGAAATAACTGGAGCGGATAAAAAATATTTGGTATGTATACACGATGGAATACTTCTAAGCTATAAAAATATGAAATCCTGCCATTTGCAATCACATGGATGTATCTAGAGGGTGTTATGCTTAATGAAATAAACTATATGATTTTACTCTTGTGGTGTACAGAGAAAACAACCAAACAGATGAACTAAATAAAACAAAACTAAGCTGCAGTGGTACTGCTGTCTCTTAACATGAGGTACATAAATTCTGCAATACTATATTCACTCTATTGTCCTTGTATTTTTGCATTTATATTTTTGATATTTGTCATAATATGTGTGTATAAAGTCTTTCACAGAAGCTTATTATAGCAACAAAAAGTACAAAAAAAGGTGGATTGATGAGATTCTTATTTTCCAACAAGATAAAAGCTTTACAAAATGTCATTCAAAGATCTGGATCCAGCACCATGTGACTGTTGGAGAGAAGAACATTCAACTCCTGAGAAAATTTACTTAAGTGTTCTGGGGAGCAGTGACTAATCTGTAGCAGAAACATCACCAGCTCTGCCAGTTCTTTGCTGAGTTTATTTGGTTGTAATTTGAAAATAGCCACATTGGATTTGTAGTGATTATACTGCTGTAGAAACGCCTCGATGTAGGTGGGGAGGTCCCATTTGATCAAATTATGTAACTGCAGCAATTGCTGGAAGGCCTGTGTCTCTTGGACACATTGGCTGCCTGTTGGCTCTGTGATATGCAGGTGTTTGTTTTTTGTTTTTTGTTTTTTTTTCGTGCAGTTTGCTTGCTATTGAACACCTCTTCGGAATTTTCCCGTTCAGTTATTGCATTCTTCTATTCTGTTATTTCTGCTTGACACTATATTTTTATCAACAACATGAATGGATCTTGGGAGTATTATGTTAGTTAGAATAAGTCAGAAGAAGAAATATGAATACCATCTGACTTCACTCATATGTGGCTCATAAAAAAAGCAAATGAACAAACAAACAAACAAAAGAAAAGTAAATGAACAAACAAAGTGAAACAAAAACAAACTCTCAGATACAGAGAGCAGTGATTTCCAAAGGGGTTAGGGTCTAGAAGTAGGTGAAACAGGTAATGGGTGTCAGTTACATGGTGGGGCATGGAAAGTAAATTTTTGAGGGTGATAATGATGTGAACCATACCATTTTTAAACCAACTTACCTAAATAAAAATTTCAAAATACTCCTATATAAAGATGTACTCAATATAAAAAAATGTATTCTACATTCATTTTCTCATACTAGTCTTTGAAACGTGCTCTTTGAAGTGTTTCACTTAGAGAACATCTTAATTTGTACTAACCTTATTTCGAATGATGAAAGTGATAATTATGTGTTTATTGCTTTCTTGATTGCTGATCTCTGCTTCTTCCTTATTTTACTCTGTGTGTTTTTCTTAAGGTTTAGGATTCTTGTTTTTAACCTTTTACATCATCTCTGATAGTCACCCCCATCATTTTAAATCATTTCTCATTTTATTTCAGTAGGAAATAGGAATAGATGAAGGCAGTTACATACATACTTTACCTTCTATCCCTTAGATAATAAATATTTACTCAAAACAAAATTTCTGAAAACTCTTTTGGCTCTCACACTGAACTGTTACTGTGTTTTATTTACATTTCTCTCCCACAGCATCCAGAAGTTGCACTTGTAGACTCAGATTCAGAAGATGCTGGGGAAGGAATATATGAAAATCCTGGCAAGTAAATTTATTTTAATGTAAAGGCAAGGGATTTTCTGTACATGGATGTTCATTATAACATTACTTGTAGCAGAAAAATTGGTGACAGCACTGCTAATTGATAAGGGACTGGTAAGATATATAATGATTTCTGCAAAACAACTCAGCTATTAAAAAACAACTTCTTTGCTCCCACTGCCATTCTTTTGATCTCTACCCCTGGAGCCCTTCGGAGGTTACCCATTACCAGGAACTTCTGTCCCCTGTGACTAATCTGGAAAATAGCTTTCTCTTATTTCATTCTTTATCATCTTCAAAAAACTGATGAAAATAATTTATTCGTTGATGACCCAGACTCCTGTTTTACTTTACAGTTAACAAATTTCTGCTTTTGTTGGATTATCTTTGTGGGTGTGTGAGTGTACATTCATATTCCAAGCGAGCAGAGGCAGACAGTATTTTCTCAGTGAATTGTCTTGTGCTAAAGACAATACATACATTCTTTGGTCATAAGAATGTATAAATAAATCCAAAAATGTTAAGTCTCTCAGTCTGTAATGTTTACTTGCATTTGAAACTCCATTCACCAGCTAGATGTATCATGTATCACACAGCTAGATGTATCATGGGAATGATTATAATATATATAAATTGTGTTATAATTAGTGCATACCTACTCATTTTTGTGTGTGTGTGATGGTTTCTCCTGCATACAAATATAGGAACTGTATTTTGAATCTTTTAAAAAAAAATTTATTTATTTACTTATGCATAGAAAAACTGGGGTGTAGGCCCAAATGCAGGGGGTTGGGGGTGGTGGTGAGACAATTCACCAGAGACAGAGTGGGGAGCAGAACAAGCAGATTTACTAAAATACACTGCTGAGGGGAGCAGGGAACAAGAAAGGAGAGGTCTGCTGCACTAGATGTGGGTTAGCTCCCTGGCCAGGGATCAAACTTAGTTGTAGACTTGATAGCGCTGAGACTTAACCCCTAGGCCACCATGGAGTACCTGTATTTTTCTAAGGATAAACTGTATGGTAGTTAAAACAAAATAATCAAGAAAAGATGTAAATGGATAAAAATTCATTGGAAATTCATAGTTCACATTTCTCATCTCCAAATCCTTTATTATCTAGACTTTATGTCAAGAACATGAAATTCTTCTATTTTTTTTTCCTAGAGGACCATTATCAGCTTGCTATTATCAAGCCTGATGCTGTAATTACTGGAAAAGCTATAGAAATTAGAGACAAGGTAAGGATTATTTCCCAGTAATAGTTTAAATTAATTGCAAAATAATAACCCTTAATTATAAATTTGAATACAGGCTTATCTTATCAGAGTATAATAGAACATAATGAACTTCTGGTGCTAGGAATTGCTGATGGCTGTTAATGTTTGACTTTGCAAAGACCTACCCAAGCATCTTTAAATAATTATTCTCTATCAGAATCTAACATAAATAGTAGAAAATATAATTTTGATATTGGATTGCAAAACACATTCTTCATGTTTAGTTATTAGCAATGCAAACTTGTTATAAATTCACATTAACTACTTTATTCCCCATGTATAACAAATATATGGCCCTTCTTAAGTACGATAGCTTAAGGAAGAATTTAATGTTTTACTTTAGAATAAAAATAATTTTTAAAGAAAAATTATACTCCAATCTAGAGGTTGGCAGACTTTTCCTGTAATGGGCCAGATAGAAGTGATTTAAAGTTGCATTTCTGTACACTAATGATGAAACATCTGAAAAAGAAAAGTTTGCATGACATATGATCTTTGTTGCAACTGCTTAAGTCTGCCATCACATTGAGAAAGTAGCAGTAAACATGTGTAAACAATTGTCTGAATTCCTAGGAACTCCATTTCCAAAAGCAAGTGCTCAGCCAGATTTTAATTTCAGGAGATCAGTATACTGACTCCCAAACTATATAACTTTGTGTTGAAACAAAATTGTATTGAAATTTGAAAGAATTTTGCATGTGCAATAGAGGAAATGAGACAGGAGCTATGTCAGGAGTTGCATATCTGTTGATGAACATCCATCCTGCATTCCTCCTTTGGCTTCACAACATTATCACTGATTAAACTGCCCTATACAAGTCAATGTGTAGTGTCCCTTTCATGTAGTTTCCCTTTCAAATGGAATGATTTAATCAATGTAACTCTCTACAGGTAATCCCTCCTTTCCAGATTCTTGTGTGTATGTGGGGAGAGGAGACACCGAAACTGTACCCTGATACCCCATGTAGTCTTATACTTTATAGTTTTCAATACTAATATTACATACCAACAGTTGACTATTTCATAAAGCTTTTCAAAAATACATAATTCTTTTAATTAAGAATTATGTAACTTAATTGTTTAAATTAATAATTTAATTATATCATTCTTTTAGTAATTCTATTAATCATCGTTTTTGGTTTTTGGAGGTAACATTGACTTACCACACTGCATGATTCAGAGATACAGGATCACACCTCTTCAGATACATGTTACCACACCACACCCGCCACTAAGGCACTCACAGTCCTTCACCACAGTCCAACTGGGCTCCCTCCATGCTTTGCTCTCCACCCTCTCCCTCTGGTATCCTCAGTCCTATAGTCAGATGTCTAGCGTTTGTTTTTTGTTTTGTTTATTTTTTAGGGTTTTAGTTTGGCTGTGTCTGAGCCTTTGTTTTCTTTCTCTATATTTGTTACATAAGTAATACCATCCATTATTTGTCTTTCTCTTTTGACCTGTTTCATTTAGCATAATTCCCTCTAGTTCCATCCATCTTATCATAAAGGTGCTTTTCTCCTACCACCACTCGCTTGCATCCCTTTCTCCCTTTTCCCTCTAAACCTCAGAGCCCTCAGGATGTTTACTGATGTCTACTGGTTTTTTTAAGTTTTACATTATCAAATCATCTGCTATATAAATGTCCAGCATTTGATTTATTTTGCTGTACATAATTCTCACAAATTCCCTCCATTTTGTTGAAAATGGCTGTATTTTATTCTTTCTTGTGGCTATATAATACTTCATGGCATCTAAAGGCCAAATCTTCTTAATCCAATCATTTGTCAGTGGATATTTTAACTACTTCCATGGCATAGCTATTACAAATAATGCTTTTCTAAACACTGAGGAATGTATGGGTTTGTTTTTTGTTTGTTTATTTGTTGTGTGTGTGTGTGTGTGTGTGCGTGTGCGTGCGTGTGTGCGTGTGTGTGTGTGTGTGTGTGTTTGCATTCTGTGGGTAAATAGGAATAGGATTGCTTGGTAGATCTATTTTTAATATTTTAAGAAATTTCCATACTGTTTTCCATAGGGGCTGGAGTAGTCTACATTCTCACCAACAATGTATGAAATCTTTTTTTCTATATAAGCTCACCAACATTTGTTGTTTCTCAACTTTTTGATATGGGCCCTTTATCATTGGTGGGAGATGGTATTTCATTATGGTTTTGATTTGCATTTACCTTATGATAAATGATGATGAGAATTTCATCATGTACCTGTTAACCATTTGCATGTCTTCTTTGGAGAAGTGTCTCTTCTGCTCATTTTTTTGACTGGTGTGTTTGTGTGTTGAGTTGTGTATGTTCTTTGTAGTTATTGGATATTAAGTCCTTGTCTGATATATTTTGTACAACTCTTATTCAGTAGGGTGTCTTTTCATGTTAACCATACTCTTTTTGTTTGTTTCAGCTGTGCAGAAACTTTTTAGTTTGATATAGTTCCATTTGTTTATTCTTGCTTTTGTTTCTCTTGTTGCTGGAGTTGAATGTCCAAAGATGTCCCCGATGCTAAAGTCATGGCATGTTTTGCCTGTGTTTTCTTCCATGTATTTTATGGCTTCAGGTCTTACATACAATTCTTTTATCCATTTTGAGTTAATTTTTGTTTGTGGTGTAAGTTAGTGACCTGGTTTTGTTTTTTTGCTTGTGACTGTGGGAGTGAAACAAGAAACCTCTTTTGATGCCATCTTGAATCTGCCAAGCTTATCATTTCTTTTTCTTTTTTTTTTTTTTTGCTTGTTTGTTCATTTGTTTTGACATAGAAAACAACATTTTAGAAATACAAATATCAAATATCTACTGAATACCTCACTTCCCTGGAATACTAGGATACATAACAAATAGGATAGAAAAATGTTTTGAATAACAGGAAAATGAACTCACTGCATTTTTAAATTACAGTAAAAGAGACATTAGGTTTTAATGTTATTTTACTTCTATTGTCAGAGACTAAGTACCTTAACAAAGACATGGTTTTGGTGTTTAAAGATTGTTCAAATTGGAATGCAGTTAGGAGAGGGTCATTAAAAAATACTCTGCAGTATTAACAAAGTTAGTGGAACCAGCACAGTGTTTGCATTTCTAAGTTGGCAAGCCTGATGTTGGGCACTCCCATGTAAAACTGAGCTCCAATTATTTTTTTTAATTGTTATTTTTATTTATGTCTTTTAGATTACTGTATATTCCCTGTAGGTTTCCCACCACCAATTCACCCGTGTACCGTCACCACAGTCCCTGTGCCCCCCCTCCCCCATTCTGAGCCCTAATCCTCCCCTCTCTCTCGCTGATTGTCACTCTTGTATTTGGTTCCCCCATATTCCTGTTATAAGTGAGACCATTCGATACTTTTCTTTTTCCTTTTGGCTTATTTTGCTGAGCATGATCCTTTCTAGTTCCATCCATGTTGCTGCGAACTGCATCGCATTCCATTTAACTGAATAGTATTCCATTGTGTATATGTACCACATTTTCTTGATCCAGTCATCTATATTTGGGCATCTGGGTTGTTTCCATACTTTTGCTATTGTGAATAGTGCTGCAATAAACATATGGGTGCATGTATCCTTTTGAATTAGTGTTTTTGTGTCCTTTGGGTATATTCCCAAAAGTGGTATTGCTGGGTTGTATGGTAGCTCTACGTTTATTAGTTTGAGGAAACATCATATGGCTTTCCATAGTGGTTGGACCAGTCTGCATTCCCACCAGCAGTGTAGAAGACTTTCTTTTTCTCCACATCCTCGCCAGCATATGTTGTTGCCTGTTTTTTTAATGTGCGCCATTCTCACTGGTGTGAGGCGGTATCTCATTGTGGTTTTGATTTGCATTTCCCTGATTATAAGTGATGTTGAACATTTTTTCACATAGCTGTTGGCCATTTGCTTTTCTTCTTTGGAGAAATGTCTTTTTAGCTCTTCTGCCCATTTTTGACTGGATTGTTGACTTTGTTTTTGTTGAGTTGTGTATGAGCTCCAATTATTGATATTGTTTAATTACTGATTTGTTTTTTTGCCTAGATAAAACACTTTTATTTTATTTAGTTGTTTGATGCCTTGCTGAACTCGTCATATGTGCCTTAAAACTTCTCTTTGTTACATTTCATTATGCTCCAGCAATATACAAATTGATTCAATTTGTCATTAAATTATTTTTTTAAAAAGCAAATAAACCATGACTAAATCTTAAATTCTATCCTCCCCCACAATTTGGACCTTTCTGTTGCTTTAAGAATAAGATATACTAAATTATGAGTTATAGCGTTAACAAAGTAAAGGCTTAAAAAAAGAAAGTTAAAATAATTTTGAAAATAACTGGTTAAAAAATGCTTATAAATTTGTGTCTTTACAAGTGATTCAGAGAGCTATGATATCTTTCTTTGTAAATCAGCTAGCTTTTTCACATTTTTAGGCAACTGACTTAAATAATAGTAATATTACAAATCTCTGGCTTAAACCTTAATATCTTAAATACTAGAGGGGGCATGAAAAGGGTCTTTTTTGTTTAAATACTTTTAGTCTCTTCAAGCCTAGTGCCCTGTGGATTGTGTTGAGATCTTTACATGACATGTATTCAAATCTGGGTGACTTGTTAAGCCTGGAACAAATGTCTTTGACTTGTTTTCCATGATACACCTGTACCTCACACTCAAATTGAAGATTATCAAGGCAGGATTTATCATAGAAGCAGAGGATAAGAGATTTCTCACTGAAGAACAAATAAGGGACTTCTACAGTTCAATAGCAGATGAGGTAAGAAAGTTTTATTAAAAACCTACTATGTTTTCAATGGAGTGGATTACTATAACTTTTAGAGTTTTGATGTAGGAAATAATGACCAAGTCTGATCAATCAAATAAGCTCCAAGTGCCCTTGTTGTACCCATATTGTGGTAAAGTCAAAAATGACGGCAATGAAATTTCCAGTAGAAATAGTGGCTGTACAAAGTTGGAAGGTCCAATTGTGTTTTGTCAGAATGAAGACCTCTTTTTATCTTTAAGATTCCCTGCAGCAGCCTCTTAAAATAGCCAGTCCTCTCCTCTAGCTATATGCCTCAAATCGAAAGTTTCTTTTCATAAACTTCACAGGAACCCTTTAGTTCATTCTTTGTCTAAGGTCTTGCTCACTAACTATTTTATAAATTCTCTTTTGCCTGTGGGGGATATAATAAAGTCATATTGTGTTTGGAAAGTACATTGACTTGGGGTTGAGGAGACATAGCTTCTTGAAATACACTAACAAGAAAACCATTAGAGATACATGTGAAATTTGAATTTAAATGCATTAAAATTAAATAACATTAAAAATTCACTTAGAATGTGCACTAGCCACATTCACTAGTTGCACGAGACTATGTATGTGAGAGAGCGCAGAACATGTTTGTTTCACAAATATGCTACTGGACTACACTTTTTAAATTAAGTGCACCACTCAAAACTATGTCTTTTGAAACCAGCTTCCACATACATAAAAGGAAAAGCCTGAAACAGCTATATCAGCATCACCCAGGAACTTCTGAGAAAATCCAATTCATGGGACTCACCCTGAACTTACTGAATTATAAACTCTTCAATCAGATTCAAGAAATTCTTGTTTGAGCAAGCTTTCCGGATGATTTGGAAGTGTACTAAAGTTTGAGAATAATAATCAGACTATCTTTGAGATCAATCCTTGCTAAATGTAGACTTCTACCCTTCAAAGCTGTGTTTAACAGGAGGTTTATAAGGATAACTTTCCCTTGGCCGGTGAACATGGAGGGAAGCTGTTACTTGACTTAGGTAGTAACTACCATTTTAGTCCACTCATTTCAAAAGCCTGAAGTAAGCAGTTTATCCTTTTATTTTGTAGCCTGACTTTGAAGATTTTGTCTCTTTCATGACAAAAGCCCTAAGCTATATTATAGTTGTATCTCAAGGAAATCAGATGCTTCCCCAGAAAGAAACTGAACATAAGTCTGAGATGCAACCTGACAAATTCTTTGAGGATCAACTTGAGATGGAAGTTAAGTCTAAACCTGTGATGAGGAAGATAAAGCGGGACAGGTACCTGAAGACTAAACAGTGTATAATATGTTAGTGGGCAATGAAATATAATGGCAGCTATCTCAGTTTCATGTTGAAGTCCAGGTATTCCAGAGTATCAGAAGTATTGAATATTGAAGGCAAAGTTGGGATTGTTCAGAAAAAGTGTATATCAAGTGAATTAGAAAGACTTTTTTTGTTTTGTTTTGTTTTTGTCTTCTTAAGCTGGTCACACCAGTCTGGCCATATGACCTGGGGTTACAGGAATAGATTGAAACCATGCATAACCTCGTCCAACCCAGTTCCTCTTCTGTCTCCCAACATTCCTCTTCCACCTTTTCTGTGTCCTCAAATTGAAATGTGCTCTGTCCTTTTGCTTAAAGCAGGTAGTTAGTAGTTATAAATTGCTGAGAACTAGAGAGTTGTATATATTTGCCAATGGGTTTTTAAATATGTGAAAACAAATAGAAGTCATTTGCTTTATGTACTGCCATTATCTTTTATTCCTCTGAAGACTCAGAAAATTCAGTGTTTCACATAAAAATAGTTAACCTTGGGCCTCCCCGGTGGCACAGCGGTTAAGCGCTGCGCTGTGGAGCTGTCGGCAGCGGTGACGCGAGTTCGACGCCCGGCCGGGGAGAATCCCACATGGTGCGGCAGACCTCTCCTGCCTCGCCCGCTGATCCCCTCAGCAGTGTATTTCTGATCTGCCTGTTCTTCTCCCCGCTCTGGCTCTGGTGAACCCTCTCGCCGCCCCATGCCTCTGGCCTGTACCCCAGCTTGTATGTATAAATAAAAAAAAATAAATAAAAAAAAAATAGTTAACCTTGCCTGAAGGAAAAAAAGGTGAGCAGGAATGTAATAAGAGTATCTGAGTCTTGGGCCTCCCTGGTGGTCAACAGGTTAAGTCTCAGCACTATGAAGCTATCCACAGACACTGCAGCACGAGTTCAATCCCTGGCCAGGGAGCTTCCCACATGGCACAGCAGACCTCTCCTGCCTCACCCTGCTGCTCTCCTCAGCAGTGTATTTCAGTAGATCTGCCTGTTCTGCTCCCCACTCTGTCTCCCCTCTCACCACCCCACACCTCTGGACTACACCCCAGTTCTTGTATGCATAAATAAATAAATCTTTTAAAAAAAAGAATATCTGAGTCTTGAGATTTAATAATATCTCTCTCTCTGCTGGGCAACCTATCTCTATTGCACTTTCTTTCTTGGAATCTCCAAAACTTTCCTTGTCTTATTAATGAATTGTAGTCACTTTTCTTAGTTAGCTATATCTATTAGTTCTTAGTCATATTAGACTGCTTAAGTAGCAGGCAGAACCTAATATGAATCCCAAGATTTACCTCAGATAAGAGGGACTAAATGAGATAAAACAACTGTTGACAAAGACTCTTGTAAATAGTAGTACTTTCAGAAAGGTGACAGTGATAACACTGGTCAACAAATTTTTACAAAAGTCATATCACTGAATAAAATTAGTCATTTCCTATCAATTTGTATGTGCTCAACACGAATATGACAGTCAAATTCTAATTTGGGCTCTAGGTTTTTTTTTTTTTGTAATCTGCAGTAAATGGATGTTTACATCACAAAATGATGCCAATAGCAATAGGCCTACAGTTAATATCTGTAAAAAAATCAAGTCATAGACTGTTTCTTAGATTTCTTCGCTTGTCTCTTGTACAGCTGTTCAGGAGCATCTCTGGGTAGTGTCCAGCAGTAGTCAGCCAGCATTGTAGTGGGCCATTTTCCCTGGTGTCTTTGTTCCACTGATGTGCTATCTTGATGAAAATGTTCACCATGTTCATCACTAACCATACCACAGTTTTCAGGGAGGAAATCCAGATGGGAATGAAGGAAGTAGAACTTTATAGACATATTGCAGCCAAGTTTCTGATACTGCATCAGCATGTCTTCTACTAGTTCCTTGTAGTTTTCTGCCCTAACATTCCCAAGAAAGTTTGTAGACACTAGGCAAAAAGCATTCCATGCTTGTTTTGCATCACCCTGCAGCAAGTTGTTGAACTGGTCAACTCAATGCAGATGGAATGTTTGGGTAGACTATTCTCGACTTCTTTTGCTTCGCTATTCCACTGGAAAGAGGAAGAATCAAGCAGAAATAACAGTCTTTTATGTGGTTGCTTGACTCTCTCCACACCATGGGGACTGCAAACGGCATTAATGGTCTTTTGCCATTTCACCACTGTGAAAGTTGTGTTATACATGTAGCACAGCATATATGCCTTGGTCACCAAGATTGCATCCGAAATAAGATGATAAGCCTTCTTCACTTGAGAAGTGATACTTTCTTCTAGTTAGCAAATGTCACTTCCCCACAAATAGAGCAGAAATTTTCCACGCTATTAACACAGTTTCGAGGCATGACTGTTCTGTATTGTGCCTAAATAGAAAAAATAATCACAGTTCTATGGAACAGTAGCTTAAACTGTTTCACACAAAGTCTGAAATATTGTCGGTGCTCAACCTTTCTACAGGGCTTTCTATAGTGCACTACTGACATAAGCTTATTTCAGCAGCTGCCTGGCAGTAGTATTGCATTGCATCAGAAAATGATGCAGTCAACTCTGGATGATGTATGCATGATGGCATTATGCAATGCAATGCAATATTACATCATTCTAGGCTGATTTAGGATGTTGTTGCAGTCCTTCAGGATACATTTACATGGTGAAACATAGAAAATGAATTATATGAAATATATGAAATTATATGAAATATCTTCAAAATGAGAGCTAATAAAAAATGTTCAGGGTTATATTCATGTTCAGCACACCAAGATACTACAGATTAGGGCCTTTTTAAGTCAGTTATGATCTCACTGTTGACCAGCGTAATCAGTGGGCAAAGGGAAAGTTTGCATGGAGAGTGTTGGGCTCAAAATAATATCAGATGTCATACCGGAATTTTTGAGCTATTAAAAAAGTGTGAGACTCATTACTGCAATTGGCATAAGAGAAGGCAGTGTTGATATATATACATACATATGCATATATGTGTGTGTGTGTATATGTATATATATGTGTGTATGCATATATATGCATATATGTGTGTATATATATGTGTGTGTGTATATGTGTGTGTATATATATATACACACACACATACACACACTGTGTATATATATGTATGTATATATATGTGTGTGTATATATATGTGTGTAGACACTATGTATGTAGACACTATATATGTATACACACACATATATATATACACACACACATACACACACACACATATATATCCTTAACGCCCACAAATAAATTTTCTTGATTTACAATTAAAACTTTAATGAATTTTTTTAAAAATTAAGATTTCAGATAAAGACAAACTTAAAAAACTAACCCGTGGTAGCTGACTACAGAACTGAAACACCAAATTGGGAAGAGGTTGGAGGAGGGAAAAGAACAAAGGGAAGGAAGCATAATGATCTATGGTGGTGGAATATGGGTAAATTGGCACTAACAGTAGTAATACCTGATGGGGCCAATATTACCTCAATTAAAAATAAATAAAATATCAAGAAAAAGAAAGATTTCACTGCAGTTATTTCCTTTCTGTAATCCAATAAAAAGGAGGTAAATAATAGAAAGATAACCAAAATGTCTTAGCTATTGGAAAATCTTAAATATTCTCCTAAATAACCCTTAAAGACAAAATTTAAAGGACAATGAGAAATTGTTTAGAAAGCTTTATGTAAAGAAAAAAATTTTTAAATATATTATCTTTATCTTCTTTTAGCCTCTCCTAAAGTCAATCATAGAGGAGCCAATGTAATTTATTATTGGGGTGATTTAATATGAAGTTAATTAAATACATATTCTTTGATGTGCTAGAGAAATGAAAGTTTATGTGAAATTCAATTTTACCAAATATTCGTGAACATAATATTACTTTTAATTTTCTCTCATGTTTATTAAACTTCAGTTTATAATAATTTAATTTTTTGTTTGGATTTCAACAGTTTGCAAGAGTATCTGGAAAGAAAACATTTATCTCATTTTTGTGATGTTGAAGATAATATAAATAATGTTAATAAGTTTATTGATATATTCTTTCCTGATTTTAAAAATATGAAAAGCTTGAAATTAGAAAGAATACTGGCATTAATTCGACCAGATCTCCTTAAAGAGCAAAAAGGTAAGAAAGTATAAATTGCTTATGTATTTTGTACATGGGGCTTGAATAGATTCTGGTAAAATTAAATTAAAAATTATTATTTTAATATTTACATTGAAGAAAAAGTCCCCCAAATAAAAAATTCAGTTAGCATTAATTTACTAATTTCTCAATAATAAGGAATAAAGCATTTTTATAGTTAAAGAGTTTTCAAAGCATTTTCTAACCTATGAATTTGTTGAAGTAGATTTTTACAATGGTAGGTGTTCCTACTTCATAAAGATTGAAGCGTTCATATCTAAAATACCTTAAATTTGAAGCTTGGTCAAACCTACATTAATAGGATGGCTTGAAAAGGAGAATTTACCAAGTCTATTTTTCAAGTGTAAAATACAAAAGATTAAAATGAGAAAACAGCAAGTGCCTGGCACTTAAAAGGTGCTAGTTAATTTTAATCTCATACCAAATATAGTAGTAGAATGAATGTGGAAGAGTGAAAATACACATCATAAATTAACACTATCAAGTCTTTTTTATACTCTGTGAATGGAAGTGCAATTTATATTTATATACTGTCATCCTATTCACTTTTAGTGAAGTATTGAAATACACTTAATCCTTGGGATTTCTATGTAGAACAGAGCTTCTCAACCTAGAACCTGCATACATTTTGGATGATAATTCTTTGTTGAGGTGTCAGTGCCATGTGCATTTTAAAATGTTTAGTGACATCCTCGGTCTCTACTCGCTAGATGCAGATAGCACTCTCCTCTTGCTTTTAGTAGTTACAACCCAAAATGTCTTCAGACATTGTCCAATTCCGCCTTGCAGACAAAATTTCTGCTTGAGGACTATTCAAGTAGGAAAAAATATTGTCTGCAAACTGAGACCACTTTTTCCTGTGTGTGCTTCTTACTTCTTTTTCTTGCCTCATTGGGCTAGCTAGAACTTACTGTATGATGCTGAATAGGAGAGGTGAGAGCACACCCACCTGCCTTCTTCCTGACCTTGTACTAAAAGCATTAAGTCTTTTACCAATAGTATAAAGTTAGCTTTATATGCTCTTTATCAAATTAAGGAAATTTCTGCCAATTTCTAGCTTGTGGGTTTTTTTTTTATCATGAATGAATATTGTATTTTCTCAAATATTTTTTCTATATCTATTACTATCATTGTTATTTTTTTTCCTTGAATTTGATAATATGGCAATTACTTTGACTTGATTGCTGAACCACTCTTGCAACCTCCAGATAAACCACATTTGGCTGTTGTATATTGTTCTTTTTACATGCTGTGAGATTTGAATTGAAATATTTTGTTGAGGACTTTTGAATCCACAATCATTAGGAATATAATTCTTTTTCTTTTCTTGTAATGTCTTTATCTGGGTTTGATGTAATGGTAATATAAGCCTCATAAAATGAGATTAGAAGCAATAACATTAAAAGTGATTATAAATGTTGTTAGATTAATATGTGCCATATTTGTAACATTTTCTTTTTTTATTACCTCCACAGAACCATCCATGCTCATAACCCATCTGCCTTTGTGCCCCTCCCTTCTACCCTTTCCCTTATTCCCTCTGGTAACCATTATTTTCTTTTTTGTTGAGTTTTTATTTTTATTTCTTCTATTGTTTGTGTGTTTTGTTTTGGTATTTATTGTCTGCAGATGAGTGAAACCATTCAATATCTGCTTTTCACTTTTTGGCTGACTTCACTCAACATAATAACCTCAAGTTTCATCCATTTTGTGCCAAATACCACCACTTCATCTTTTTTCACAACTGTGTAATATTCCATTGAATTTTTTCCCCACAGTTTCCCTATCCATCTGTTGAAGGGCACTTGGGTTTGTTCCATGATCGGAAGTTGTAAACCGTGCTCCTATGTACATAGGTGTAGATAGATCTTTTTATGTTAAATTTTTCATGTTATTTAGATAGACACCTAGTAACAGTATTGCTGGATCAAATAGGATTTCCATTTTTATTTTCTTGAGACAGTTCCATCTTGTTTTCTACAGGGGCTGTACCAGTTTGCATTCCCACTAACAGTAGATGAGAATTCATTTTTCAATGCAACATCACCAATATTTTTTAATTCCATTCTTTTTTATACGGGCCATTCTCACAGGATTGAGGTGGTATCTCAGCATGGTTTTAACTTACATTTCTCCTATAATAAGGGATGTTGAACACTTCTCATATGTCTATAGGCCATCTGAATGTCTTTAGAGAAATGTCTTCTAAGGTCCTTTGCACATTTTTTTGATTGGTTTGTTTGTTTCTTTGTTGTTGGATTGTGTGAACACTGTAAAATTTGGAGATTAACACCATATCAGAGGTATAAGGTGCAAATATTTTTTCCTATTCTGTAGGTTGACTTACTGTGTTTTTTTTAAGATTTTTTATTTTTGCATACAAGCTGGGGTGCAGGCCAGAGGTGTGGGGCAATGAGAGGGTTCACCAGAGACAGAGTGGGGAGCAGAACAGGCAGAGGGACAGAAATACACTGCTGAGGGGAGCACTGGGCATGGCAGGAAAGGTCTGCAGAGCCATGTGGGATTCTCCCTGGCCAGGCATGGAGCTCTCACCGCTGCCGACAGCTCCACAGCCTTGCGCTTAACCCATTGCGCCACGAGGGAAGCCTGACTTACTGTTTTTGTGAAGATTTCATTTGAGATGCTAAAACTTTTAAGTTTGATATAGTCCCACTTGTTTATTTTCACTTTTGTTTCCCTTGCTGCCTAGGTATTTTTTCACCAAATACATCTTTGGTAGATGTGTCTTTCCTTGGGATCTTAGAATAAACATTAATAGCTCATGCTATAAACCACACTATTGGAGTTGATTTGAGAACACTTTTTTAAAATATTAATCTTTTCCAGATACTGTGTCAGGACTGTTCTAATTTTCCTCTAATTAAACACAGTAAGAAAATCTTACATGTTAGATGAAATACACATAACTTAATATTTATGAATAAAGCTACCCAAAGTGATCTGCTACTTGGGGGTTAAAGTATGTGTATATGTGCATGATTTCTATGTGATGAAAGTTTGGAAGTAACATACTAACTTCACATGTGAAAAATATTGCTCACCCTAAATTATTATTTAATAAGTTATTTTTGTGACCTTTTAAATATCATATGAGGATATTGCGCTATATGCCCTCATGGTAATATATAGTGTTATGTTTAAAACCTATAGCCTAGCAATTTAAAACTTATTATGTAACTTTTTTTTAGAGACTGTTTTGCATATTATTGAAGATAATGGCTTTAAAATACAGCTGCAAAGACAATTAGTGTTATCAAAAGATGAAGCACAAACACTGTGTAAGCAATATGAAAATAAAGATTATTTTGGAGATATTATAGAAAACATCACCAGGTATAGTAGATTTCAGGTTTAAAAAGCACAATCTGATTCATTTTTTGGATAATTTAAATCTTCTCTTAACCCTGCTTTCTGTTCAAGCTGCCAAAACTCTCTATTCTGTAAATATGTGTAGAATCCTTCTTTGTCAATCTCTCTCCCATCTCAATTATCTTCTTAACTGTCAATCTTCTCTAGTCCTCCTCGAATATTATTGGAGTAAGGGGAAGATCTCAGGTGAAGTTGCTAGAGCTTAGTTGAGTTGAATGCTAGAAATCAGGGTGTGAGATATCATCAAGTCCAAGCAGAGAATTTATTGACTCTCAAGGCTTTAATAATCTTTTTGATAATCTTTAGGATAATCTTTGATAATCTTTAAGATTATCAAAGGTACTAGGAGAATGAGATGCTAGAAATCTGTGAGTTTCCAGAAAAGGAAGTGAAATACAACTGAGACAGAAGACAGCAAGGGTATCTAAATCAGTAAGCTCTTGGAAGCAATATAGGAACATTTCTGTCAGAACTAAGTCTCTTCCTTTTCTTTCTCTGCTTCCGTCCTTTTATAAATATGTCTTGAGAGTATGATGATGGAAACTAATTTCAGACTCTTGCTAAAAGATAATTTTGATGTTTTTCATCTATTTAATAAGTATACTGTATTTCCTCTATATAATTAGCTACTGAGCCATACATTCATGAACTTATTTTTTCTTTCCTAACAGTGGTCCATCTCTAGCTCTTGTTTTATTAAGAGACAATGGATTACAACACTGGAAAGAGTTAATAGGTCCAAGCACTGTTGAAGAAGCCACAGACTATGACCCAATGAGGTAAAAGTCACATCATGACTGTCCAGGTTTTTTCATGGAAGCCATCTTAATTTCTTTTTGAATATGGAGTAATACAAATATATTTGAAAAATATGTCAAAACAATAATTTTTATCAATTTCCACTGATATTTTTGGTAAGACTCAAGTGCCATTTCCAGTGCTTGACCAAAATTTAGTGGTGAAAGAAGGGGGTTGAATGTTTATAAAACACTTCCTATGGAACACATATTTCAAATACATCATCTGATTGCATCCTCACAATCATCTTTCAAACCAGGTTTCATTATCATGCTTATATCTGAGATAACTAAAATGCAGAGAAATTACACCATTGCCCATTAACACATAGTGAGCAAATAGCACAACCAGGATTCCATATTCTGTGCTTTTGCACTGCACTGGGTGTGCATCCCCCCCCCTCTTCCCACAGTTATCTGTGAATAACCATCATCATGATTCTTAAATGTTCATGCCTTTTCTTCTTAATGACTAATGCCTCCTTGGAAGGAAGTAGCATGCATTAAATCTCTCTGTAATTGCTTTCTTTTGCCTAGGTCAGGGATAAACAGTTCTTGTTTGATAACAAAAGGTTTATATAAATGGGTTATGTTATGTTTTGTTATATCTTGTTATGTTATGCTGTAACAATTTTAACTTGATTTGTATTTCAAAGTTTATGTGCACAATTTGCAATGGAGAGTTTGCCTATCAATCAGTTATATGGAAGTGATTCTTTAGAAACTGCTGAAAGGGAAATACAGTATTTCTTTCCTCTTCAAACCACTTTTGCACTGATTAAACCACATGTACCAGTTGAAGACAGAAGTAAGTATTTTATATAAATAGATAAAAAAAGCCAATGTATATAATTTTTTCACATCTTGTGATAATTTTCAAACTATAGAAAAGTTAAAGGAATAATGCAATGGATCAATCATATGCCTCTATCTAAATTCAACAATTAACTTTTGTCATATCTGCTTTCTCTCCACTTCCTTACCCATCCTTCTTTCTTTTCCCTTGAAATAAAAATGGCATCAAATTTTGTTGAAGTGCTTTTAAGAGTTGATGGAGATGATGTTTTTTTTTCTTCACACATATATTAACATGGAAAATCATGTTAATGTCAGGGAATGGATTCATCTCTTATTTCTGCAATGTTCTCTATCTAGGACATGGACCTCTGCCACTTGCTTCCCCAAGTAATCCAAGGGATATTTACTTTTCAAGATGCCTCCTTTCCAGAGAAGTGGCACCTTCCAAAGACTGCATTAGTCTTCATCTTCTCTGTAGTTTCCTTCCAATGACTTCACCCCAATTCTTCCTTTATCCTGCAAAGGAAATGACCTTTCTTTGTGTAAATCTGTATATTTTCCTGCTTCGAAAGCTTTAGATGTTTCACATAGTCCTCAGGGAAAAGTCCAGAATCCTTCCTAAATCACAGTTCTTTATAATTCATCCACCATTTACTTGGTCAACTTCGTGTCCAACATGTTTCCATGTGGTCATTTTCTTTATCACCTGTGAACTGGACGTGTGTTGCGTGCTGTGTGCACATTGTTCTTTCTCTACTTGTCTGTTATCACATCTTATTTTTTCCATATTTAATCCAAAGGTCAACTTTTCTGAAAGTCATCTCTGACTTCCAGATATAGATTAAAGTTTACTCAAACATGTGGTTGCATGAAACTGACATATTACTTTTTATAGTAATGACCAGCCAATAGCTGCAGGATGTGCTTATGTTCTAATGACATTTGTTTCCACTGTGTCTTCCTTAGGGCAGATCTTGGCTACATCCCTTCTAGTAGAAGTCCAACCTTCTTAGGCTTCCTCTTGATTGTGATCATACTTGGCCTTTAGCAGTCAGCACAGCACACACAATTGCTCTCAATGGAGCAAGAAAAGGACTGTTTTAACACAAAGTGTCCAGTTACCAGCTAATTCACTGAATGTAACCTTCAAAGTTTAGGCTATTGCTTAGAATTTCTTAGAATTTACTTTATTTAATTCCTTCAATGGTGCCCTGCTATTTCAGGGAGAAGAGTTTCAGATGGGCTCTTCCCTTCAATACACATATAGCAAGAAATCCCTTGGCATATATAACATGGAGATGAAGACATGTCTTCACTTTTAGGAGCAGATTTCTTTCTATCTCCCCTTAATATTCCATTAGATGTTTATATATATATTTTTTTATTTCAGGAATTTTAATACATTCGATAATATAGTCCATTAGATGTTTAAAGTGGTTTCTGGGGCCTCCCTGGTGCTGCAAGGGGTTAAGTCTCAGCCTACGAAGCTATAGGAAGCCACTGCAGCACAAATTCAATCCCTGGCCAGGGACATTCCCACATGGCGCAGCAGACCTCTCCTGCCTCACCCGCTGCTCCCCTCAGCAGTGTATTTCAGTCCATCTGCTTCCCACTCTTGTCTCTGGTGAATCCTCTCACCCCCACACCTCTGGCCTACACCCCAGCTCTTGTATGTATAAATAAATAAATCTTTTTTTAAAAAATGGTTTCTGCAAAGGTGGCTCTCAGAAATTGAACATCTTTATCAACATATCAAGTTCTTCTCAGTGTCAGTCTGGTTCTTTTTAAATTCAATTTAGTTTGGCATAGTTTTGGTTTTATAAACCATAGTATGCAAGTAAAATTTTTACTTTTCTTAATTATATTAATCAATATGAAGTAGAGGCAATTAGCAAGATTACCAAATATCTGTTTTCCTAGAGGAGATCATGAAGCGTATTAAAGAGGATGGATTTGATATAACTCAAGCAAAGGAAATGACACTAAAGGAAGAGCAAGTAGGAAAAATTTATGCAAAAATAACGGGAAAAGATTTTTATAAAGATATATTGGAAGTACTTTCTGAGTAAGTTTCTTGTATATAGTTCTTTGCTGTGTGAATATAGTAAATGTTCATTATAGAAATGTTGAAAATGCAAACATTTATGAAAACATTCCATCTAATTTCATTGATTAAAAATGATACCTTGCTGACATTTGGGCTTCATTTCTTTTCTATTTCCTTCCTTTTGTATCTTCCTCTTTCTTCTTCCTTACCTTCTTACCTCCTTTATTCCTCCTTCTCTCCCTCCCTCCCTCCCTCTCCCTGTCTCCCTCCCTCCCTTCCTCCCTCATTCCCTCCCTTCCTCCTTTCTTTTCTTTCTTCCTTCCTTCCTCATTCCCTCCCTTCCATCCTTTCTTTGTTTCCTTAGATTTTCTATTAGATATAATGACTGTCTAGTTTTAAATCTCTGCTTTTAAATCACTGATTTGTCATGAGACCTAATCTGTACCTCAGTTGCCTTATCTATAAAATGGGAATAAAATAGTTCCTAACTCATACTTTTATTGTGAGGGCTAAATAATCAATATATTGAAACTACTTGGGACAGTGTCTGGCATATATTCCTTGAATTAAACTACCACACTCTTCTAGCACAAAACCTGTTGGAAGAGGGAGAAATGGAAAGAAAGGGGGGGGGCACAAAATCACACTGACAAGGCAAATAAACAAAGAGCAGCTCTCTAAATGAAGCTGTGGCATTTTGTCTTGCCATGTATATAATGTCTACAGTTGTAAATAGTCAATTGAAAGTACTTTTATTTGCAGGGGTCCATCTGTGCTCATGGTTCTGACCAGGTGGAATGCTATTTCAGAATGGAGAAGAATGATGGGTCCCACAGACCCAGAGGAAGCAAAATTACTGTCCCCAAATTCTATCCGTGCCCAATTTGGAGTTAGTATTTTGAGAAATGCTGTCCATGGAGCGTCTAATGCCGACGATGCAATGGAGTCCATTAATAATTTATTTCAAGTATTTGAGAATCCAGAGGAAAACTAAAGTATAGTACCACCTTATAATTTTCTCTTTCTCCATATTCCTGAATCAAATTCTATTTCCTGCCATGCCGGAGGCCAGCTCCAGGCAAAGTTTTTGTCGGTTCCGAGGGTGGTGGGGAAGGCATCAGCATATTGCAAATGAGAGACAGCACAAACACCAGAGAGTGCTCAAGCTGCTCTGCCTTTATTGTCAGAAGCAGGATTTATATATCATAGAAATTGTCAAGCAAGCACAAAATCATATAATTCAATCCCTGGCCAGGGACAGGGACATAGTTATTGCAGAAACAAGACATTTTTAAGACAGTATCCATGTTTGATGAATACCTCAACAAAGTATGTAAAGTTTTTAGATAGCGATTAACTTTTCTTTTGTTTCTAGAGGTTGCTGTGTCCTAGATGTTCTGGCCAATAGTTGGTTGCTAGGGAACTAGAGGGGATGTACATTATTTGACCTTAGAAGCGCTTTGGAGTTAACTCCTTAAACTGAAGAAATGTGTGAGAAAGAAGCAATTATGCTTTGTTCTGAGTGGTGATCCTTGACCAAGTAGAAACATTTTTATTATTAATGGGAACATTTCAGCACTTATCTTGGTAGTGTGAGGCACAAAGGAGTTGCACCAACTGGAAATAGGCTGATTGTTTTTAACTCTTTGGTAGTTTGCCCTGTTTTGATTTTCCTGGTTAGTAGATTTATGTAATCCAATTATATACATTTTTAAACCTAAGACATTTAGGGACAGAAATATCACATCCTGTTTTCTTTGAGGAAGGCCTCCTTGAAGAGGCACAACATTGCCAGACACACTATACAGTTCCTTGCAGGTTTCAAGCCTCAAAGTCAAGCCTAGCAGATGCCAGGCACACAGTGGGACAAGTAAAATACCTTTGGGTTTACAAGGTTTGATCTGATGTTGTTTGTGCCATTTGAAATGACAGTCTGATGCAGTCCCTCTCCTCAATGTCCCTCTATTTTTCTACTTTGAGGGGTCAAAGTCTCATCCAGCAACCACACTATTTTCTAAGCATTCTAAAACTTGGAAACTACTGCCTTGGGTGCTGTATGATAATAGAAGAGATCATCAGGATTATAGAGTAAAAGGCATTTATTTCTATTATTTGGTAAAGAAGTGGCTATTGGGAGACATAGTTAAATAATGTGTATGTTGATTGAATTTGCTCAGTGTTGATAGAAAACTTGAAAACTTTTCTATCCTGGACAATATGGGAGACTGAGGGTAAGACAGCTGAACTTTTCCCATCAAACCTACTTTTATCTTTATTTTCAAAGAGCAGGCTCATGATCACATACTTATATGGTTCTAGCAGCTGACTTGAATGTGATTGTACAGACTCTTCACATGTGGAGTTTTACCCAGCTCGGTACTCCAAATTGAGAATCAGTTTCCAAAGCAATGATGAGAAAACAATGGGAAATAGGAAAATCTCTCAATACCCAACAAGATTCCTCAGGGACAGAAGAGAACACTGTTCTTTTAATAATGTCCTTTCATTAATTCGTGATTTCATTTATTGAGGTTTCTTTTTTTCCCCCAGTTTAGCTAAGGCTTGTGAATTTTGTTAATCTTTTTAAAAAATCAACTCAAAGTTTTGTTGATATTTTCTATTTCATTATTTTCTGCTCTAATCTTTGTTATTTCCTTCTTTTTGTTAACATAAGCTTGATTTGTTCACTGAATGCGAAGAATCGCATGGTAGGTGTGTGCATGTGCACTTTGCTCCTCTGCACCCAGTCTCAGACATTCATTCCCTCTAGAGCTACCCTACCCTGCTTGCGACAAGTGGGTGCCCAAAGAACTTTGCCCCTGATACAAAGACTGAGTGGTTGTTAGAATTGGACCTCATATGTCCTTTAAAAAATATTTTATATATTTATTTTATATATATATTATATTATATATTATATATATTATATTATGTATATATATTTATATGTGTATATATATATATATATCTTTTACACTATTGTGTGTTCCCTGTAAAATTCCCACCACCAGTTCCTATAGTCTCTTATGCTCACTATAGTCCCTTGTGTTCATCTCTTCCCTCCCCTGATCCTTTTTCCTCCTCTCCCTTGCATAATGTCTCTTATCCACAGTTGCCTGCTATTTTTGTTGTTTTATTATTATTGTTGTTATTTTTTTCCCTGATCCCTTATTTGGTTCTCCTCTATTCCTCCTATAAGTGAAACTGTTCAATATTTTTCTTTTTCTTTCTGGATTATTTCACTGAACATGATTCCTTCTAGCTTCATCCATGTTGCTGCAAATGGCATTAGTTTTTTTGATTGCTGAATAGTATTCCATGGTGTATATATACCACATCTTCTAGATCCAGTCATCTATTTTGGGGCATTTGGGTTGTTTCCTTACCTTATTTATTGTAAATAGCACTGCAGTAAACATAGGGGTGCAAGTATCTTCTTGAATTAATGTTTTTGTGTCCTTTGAGTAGATTCCTAGGAGTGGAATTGCTGAGTATATGGTAGCTCCAGTTTTAGTATTTTGAGGAACATCCACACATCTTTCATAGTAGCTGGATCAGTTTGCTTTCCCACCAGCAGTATGGTTGAGTTCCTTTTTTTCTACCTCTACGCCAACATTTGTTGTTGCCTGTTTTTTTAATGTGTTCCATTCTCATTGGTTTAAGGTCATATGTCCTTGTTGCCTATATGGGATGTATGGTGTCTCTGGAAACCCCTACTTCTGTATCTGCTCTTTCTACACTGGAAAAAGAGGGAGCTCTGGTGCTTATCACCCCAAGTTGCCATCTCTGGTTTCCCTCAGGGCAGTTAAGTTGTGATGGATTCATCTAAGCTCCAAGACTAACAAAACAGAGTCCTCTGGGACCCTTCTCAGAAAAGTTGGGTCACTGAACCACAAACCAAATCTTTCCTCTGGACTATGTCAAGAGTTATAGGGTCTCCTTTGATTGGGGCATAGACTCAAGCCAGAAGTTGCCCCTCCTCTCTCTGCCGATTTTGGTGAGTCTGGTTTCATGGTCACCTGTATTGTATAATCTTTTCACTTAATTTTTTGATTTCTCACAAAGGGAAATTATCTGTGAGTTTGGTAAGTTTGTAGGGAAGGATGGTCCAGGACTTCCTACTTTGCCATTTTGCTGACATTACCTCTTGATTATTGCATGTTGGTAACACATTTCTCATTTCAAAATTCTAATTTTCTAACACTGTTTGAGAATTACACCTGTGAACATTCATCTGTATTGCTGAATTATACAAACTCTAGCAACATGTGAATTATCAGTAAGGCTGTTTCTCAGTTTTTCTTCAAATGTATTTAAAAAAAAAAAACCAGGGTAAATTATCATTAGTTTTCTTCACAGTGGTTTTCTTTGTCCAGTGTAGTATAAAAGTCTTTACCTTCCTTACTTTCTTCACATTCCCACTCCTTCAAATCAAATACTATTAGGTGCTGCTTTGGATGCCTCATAGTATTTGAGTTTTGTAATATGATTGTGTTAAGAGGCACATTGTTATTGCCTCAGGAATGGTCCAGAATATCAAACACATAGAAACAACAAGCTATCTAAAAATTAATAATGCATTTCACCAACAGATGGCATGCTTCACTTATTTGTCTACATACATGTACATATTTGTCAAGGATTTTATAAGTGAGACAGATAAAGGTCATTCATTTTGGATTATAGATTTATCTTTGAAGTAAGTAGTCAGAAATAGTCAGCATTCAAAGACATTTATGTGTCTTCTAATGGAGTATATATTAGTTTGTGTTTGCGTTGGTCTTGAGGGGATTGAACTAGTTAAGTGGTATGTAGCAGCACAAGGTAGGCATATGGGGCTGAGTTTGACAGTACTTGTAAATACCTTCTTGCCCCTGGAAGAGAAAGGTTAGACAATGTCAGGAAGTTGTCAGGATGCCAGCTAAGTGGGCTGATATTGAATCTCAGTTGAAGTTTAGGCAGAAAACACATGTCCTGGGCTTCTGTGGAGGAGGAAATAGAGGACTATGAAAATTAGTGGGCATATCTTGGGCTGATATTTTTAAGAGTACTTTATGGTTGAGTATGAAACTGAGTCAAAGAAAAATTCAGAGACTGACAAAGAAAGTAAGCAGTGGTATGCCTGAGAGGGAAGCACCTGTCCCCTAAGAGTCAAAAGGAGATGGGAATGAGGTCTGTGTCTTGATAAATTCCAAAATACAGATCAGTCCCTGTCATTTAGTATTGACCCAGTCATGTACCTTGATCATGTACCTTGATCCTGAAAAAAGGAGTTTCTTTGATTGCCTTACTCAATCCCTTCAACCCCCATCCAAGACAAGACAACTGAAGCATTCTGGGTTAAAACCTAATATATTCTAGAATCTCCTCCCTATTCTTTATTGTAAAATTTGATATCTCCCCTAAAACATGCTATGTTCTGCTTTATGTACTCTCTTGATACTCTTACTGACTTACAGGAATGGATGCTCTGATACTGATGCTTGTCTAAACTGTGTCTCGACTTGCTTACCACGTGGAAGCTACTTCGGATGACCTTCAAAGCCAGTTTTTTAATGCTTGTAGTAAAGGAAGAAAATCAACAAAGCAATTGCTTACATGATTTTCAGCAACTGAAATATTTCAATGACATAATAAATTTTAAAAATTATTAGAAGACCAAAAATGTTAATGAATTTTAAAAATCCTTCAGTTCAGTTTGAAAGCAGCAGTTTAGATTTCCTTCAGTACCGTGATGCAATTTTACTTGTAACGTCATCTTTTACTTAACCGCAGTTCTTTACATCTCATTATACTCTTCATGACACTACAGTTTGTGAGATTATAAATCAAGTGTTATGAGTCTTTTACATTGGCTAAAATGAATTGCTAATATAGTATATTATTTTCCTTTTACAAAATATTTCACTAATGTGATTCAGAACTAGCCACTATGTTTCTCATCTAGATATTACAGCTATATATTTTAGGTTTATCTAGTTATAAAACTGCCCTCATGTAACTATTTCAGCCAAATGTATTAGACTTATGCTTATGCTGTCCAAACCTGTAAAGGCAAAATTACACATCATGGACTTTGTTACTGCCATTGTCTTTTAGAAATATTTCCTCACATTCTAGCAGAAAATGACCTCTCTTGCATAGAAGAATAAATACTGTAATCTCCGTAGCTATGATAAGCACATTTTTAATACATTAGAAATAAAACAGAAAAGACAACAACAAAAAAAAACCCACAAAGACAAAAGTTTTGGTAGTTAAGGAGTCAAAGAGTGTATTGAAAACAGTTACTGAAGTTGACTTCAGTAACTATAGATTATGAGAATGAATTTTTATTTTTTATTTTTTTTATAAAAAATTCTTTTTTTTAATTTATTTTTATTTTTATTTATTTATTTTTTTTACATACAAGCTGGGGTACAGGCCAGAGGCGTGGGGCGGCGAGAGGGTCCACCAGAGACAGAGAGGGTAGCAGAACAGGCAGATCAGAAATACACTGCTGAGGGGAGCAGCGGGCGAGGCAGGAGAGGTCTGCCCCACCATGCGGGATTCTCCCCGGCCGGGCGTCGAACCCGCGCCACCGCTGCCGACAGCTCCACAGCGCAGCGCCCAACCGCTGCACCACCAGGGAGGCCCGAGAATGAATTTTTAAATGTGGTTCCTCGGTCACTTTATAGATTGTACTGAAATGTAATTAGTAATATATTATTAACATTATATTAGTAATATTGTATTACTGACAAATATTATATGTTAGTTATATTACAACTAACATTATATTAGTAATGTAATGTAAAATTTCAATATACTTGTGATTGTCATGTTGTATAATGTGATGAGTATGTGAGTCACAGACTCCAACTCTGGTAACCTTACCTGACTAGCTATCCAGACAATATGCAGTGAAATCCACTGCAACCTTTGCACTAAGACTGAACAGAGGCAGGCTGTCCCAGTCCTGACTGAATGTGATGAGCTGCTAAGGCAGTGTCCTGGAGATGAGGTACTCCACAGTGGCATATTCAGCTCAAGGTCCCCCCATAGTCTTGGCAAGACATCCTTAGACACTGAGGCAGTCTGAAATATTTCCACCAGTCAGCTTTCCCCCTTCCCTCTCTCTGATGGCTCTCCAGCATATTCAACTCTCCATTCTCTCTCACAGAATCTGTTTATATTTAATTTAGAAACATTTGCTACCTGCTTCTCTGAGGACCCAGACACACATATAATCAATGAAATGGAAAATAGGTTTTATATTTTATTTTCTCTTTCCCTCCTCTCTTTCTTTCTCCTTCCCACCCTCCTCTTTTTTTTTTGCAGTATCTTCTAATTATAAATGTAACACATGTTCACTACACAAAACACCAAAGCATTTATTCCTTGAACTCTTTTGTGCTCCTTTTATTTCTGTTCCTGAGAAATTTATTATCATTATTATTGTTGTTGTCACAAAATTCTATCCTATCACGTCATGCTGAGGAAACACATTTAAAAGTTCATTCTTGGGACCCCCAGGTGGTGCAACGGGTTAAGTGCAGCGCTGTGGAGCTGTGGGCAGCTGCTGTGTAAGTTTGTGAGTTCGATGCCCGGCTGGGGAGATCCCTACATGGCGCAGCAGACCTCTCCTACCACACCCACTGCTTCCCTCAGCAGTGTATTTCAGTTGATCTGCCTGTTTTGCTCCCCACTTTGTCTCTGGTGAACCCTTTGACCGCCCCACACATCTGGCCTGTACTCCAGCTTGTATGCATAAATAAATAAATCTTTTTTAAAAAATCTTAAAAAAAAAAAGCAGCTTTATTTCAAAAAAATTCATTCTCACAAAGCCACTAACAAAACAAACAAACAAACAAACTCTGATACATACATGCCATGCAGTTGTGAAAAATGAAGATGCAATTGTATTTTTACTGGGAAAGACGTTCATGCTGCATTATCTCCATAAAAAAGGGAGAAAGTCTAGAAGATTTCACCCCAAAATGCTAATAGTGACATTTTGGCAGTAATTTTGACATTTTCATTACTTTCTTAAATCATTTTTTCCTCTTACCTATTTTTTTGACTAAAAAGGGGAGATATTTCAAGCATCTCCTGTGGGGCACTGATGTTAAGGCAGATGCTCTGCCCCAGATTTTCCATGCATCTGGAGAACATGATGTTGCTTGCTTGTCAGTTAAATCACAAAGTTGACCAATGATATTTTGTTTGATATTCCTGTTACAATGACCCACCGTCTCTCAAGGTAAAATATTTTTCAAAAATATTTTCCCATTAGGAAATATTGTCAGTAGTAAATATATCAGAAGCCAAAATGTGTTCTCTTATTTCTCTATGATAATAACAAATAGTTCCTCAAATAATTTGGTTTTATGTTACTGAAACGCCAGGGGGCATATAATAAAGAACTAACTAAGGCTATACCTAGATATTAGCTACCCAGATATTCATTCAGTTTTTCAATATGTTCAGTTGAGACAAAACTTTAAATTTCCAGGATTTGCTGAGTGATGCAGACCATGGAATATATTATATATGAAATGGTGAGTCCCAGGGCAAGTTAGGGCTAATTAGGCAGCTTCAGGAACAGTGCAGGCAGGTACTTTGGTAAAGTTAAAGAGGTGCTAACCAAGACTTACTTCAGAGACAAGGATAGTAAATTATAAGTGCTAACCAGACATACTCCAGAGATGAGGTCAGAAATCCAGGAGCATTAATGGGGGCAGTAACTTTTATAGCTAAAATTTAAGGCTAATTGGGACAGTAAATTTTAGGAGGCCTTGCACAGGAGAGAAAATAAAGAAACTCTTAAGATAAGAGCTGGGAAAATGGACACATCTGCCTAGAGGAGTATAGCCATTAGGAGAAAGAGCCAATCACAAAGCAGGATGATGAGATTTTAGAACAGAGGGGGAAAGATGTTTAAATACCCATAGACACATGCCCACAGCGGCTTCCTTGCCACTTCCAAATACAGCATACCTGGGAGTCCTTACTTTCGTCCTTTAAATAAACTTTACTTTCTTAAACAAAGTTTGTTTCTCTCTGCTTACTTATCTAAAATTTTTGTGAATTCCTTTTTACAGCTTGGGCTTCATGGAACAAGAGCCTGTGGTTCAAGTACTAAATTAACAGTGCTCACGAGCTTCATTGGCATCAGTTTCATTGACACGAGAACTAATTTCTATAGGTTAGTGAAGAATGCAGGTTATGAAATAATATGTATAATAGGCTCTTAGTATTTTTTTAAGTAGTTGTATAAAGACATAAGCATGAAAAATGATTCACCAAAATACTGATGATGGTTTTGCAGTAGAGATGCACTGCGTGATAATGAGTGGGAATAGGTGGGATTTTATTTTGTGTATTTATTAAATGCTTGATAGAAAATAAATGTTTTGTGTTATTAAAAACCAATACAGTTTTAAAATGACTCCAGTTGTCCCAAATTATGAAATTTTTTGATAAACATATTGCAAACTAATGTATTTTTTCTGATTAAAGTAGCCCAACTCTCAAATAATTCCTATTTGAACTAGAATCTCAGCTTTCTATCCATTTATTTATATTTCTCTCCTCTCATTTGTATTTAGGTGAAGCAAATATCTAAGGGACAAAAAGAAATTCTTGACCCTCACACAAAGATCACTACCATACTTGTAATATTAGTCTTAGTCTGTGTTGATGTTCATTTTCAATTTTTTCTTACAAAATAACCTGTGGGCTGATCAAACTGATAAATATGCCTGTCATATTTTTTTGGTGACATTTAGTTTCTGATTTCAGTTAGATATTCAAAGTACACAGTGTTAAATTTGCAAAGCCATCGCCAAACTCTTACTGCATTGTTTTGCACTTAGGAAAAAGGGTTTTACACAATCATTTTTATTCTATTTCCATGGAGGAATTTCTAAGTCCCCTTCCTCTCCCATGCAAACATAAAGAATTCCTACCATGGGAGGAAAAAAGCTTTGCTGCCACAGCATGTTAATGGCCTTTCCTAGGTTCCTTTCATTTGGCTGTCATGCTAAACAGTTATCTGTCTTTCTCTAATGGCAGAAAGGTTTGATTTTTTTTTTTTAGTGTATTTATTTTTGCTTTGTAACCACATCAAGTACTACTTGTTTGTAATTAACTTTTAACATGGGGGTTCCCCCATCAGATATTACCACTATAGTGCACCCACTATCAACTCACCCACATTGCACCACCATAGGCCACTGTGCTTCCTCTTTTTGTTCTTACCCTTCCCCAACTCCCTTCCCACCTTGGTGCTAAGGTTCTGTAGTCAGCTATCAAGGGTTAATGTCCATAATATGTGGAATATAAAATAATTAATAGTCAAATAAAGACAAGCAAAAGAGGTTTTAAACACAGAAACACAACCCAAGTATTTTATTCATACCCTGTGTTGGGTCAATCTATTGAATTCCTTTAACTCACTGGCCTGGAAGAGCACTGTAGGGGAAGTTATGCTTTTAGGAGATGGATGCTTTATCAGCATTCTATTTTGCCTTATTTCTCCACTCCCTCTTGGCTTACCCACACATATCTTTTCTGTGTCCTTATGGCTACAGAGAATTATTTTGTGAGAATACAACATATAACTTACTCCTCTGAGAAACAGGGACAGTGGTAAATCTGAAGGGTAAATTGCTCTTAAGCTTTCAGATTTCTCCTCTGCATCCTTGAGTAGTGGGTGCACAAGGGACCTGGCACAGAGCTGGTGTGTGGTAATGGTGCTGCAGCGTGCTGAGAGTAGGTGCTTTGGAGGCCTGGCCCTTGCATCTCAGTCTCAGGACGCCCTATAAGCACTAGCAGTCAATGTTCATACTAAGAAATCTAAGATGTCCTGGGAAGCAAGGTGAGCACCACATAAACCCAGGCATAAAGTAGGATGTGGATTACAATCTGTTTCTGGTGCTACTTAAAAGAAGTATGTGCAGCATACAATCAGAGACTCCCCACACAGCAGGGTAACCAGAAAACAAGGAACGAGATACTGTCTCTCTGCTTGTTCTCTTTCTTTATTGTTATTGTTACTTTAGTTTTTTTAGAATTTTCTAGCTAAAAACAGAGCAGAAAGTCACCTTTGAATAAAAAAACTACATTTTCCATATCCTGCTTTTATACAATGTTCAAAAATTTCCTTACATCACAGAAATTATTCTAACAGTAAATACATAAAGCTCTCCGAAACATCCATCCTTACTTTCCTTCTTACAAGTGTTATGTTTTCAATCATACTTTAAAACATTGCTAACATTCTAACAACAAGCCAAACTGTAAAAGGCACATTATAAAAATATTAGTTATTTTATTTGTAATATGACATTTATTTTAAAAGGCACTGCAATTAGGTCAAACTCTAAGAACAAAAGCACCCTTTTCTTACATGGAGAGCTCCAGAGTATGCACAAAGTTTTTGTTTGTTTGTTTTCCAATCAGTTTTCATACTACCTTTCATCCCAAAGGGTACACATACCACTATGGCTTGTGATGGTTTAAAAGAAAAATTGGAGCATATCATTGAGAAAAATACTGCATGGTGTATCTATGAAGAGTACTGACTGCAGTTGTCTTCTAAGGTAGGGTCCTGTGGATGGGCTTCACCTTGAGGGGAAGTCTCCATTCTGGAAAGAACTCAGGTCACGCCCTCTTTGGGTTTGTTCTCTTTGGGGCACTTCTAGTTTTAATGTTCTTCTTGGGGTTGGCTGGTTTGGCAGCAGGTGTCTTTCCCTTTGCTTTCGGGAGGTTACTACCACTGGTGCGACTAGCTGTTTGCTTCTTTTCCTGAATTATCCTCTGCTGTTCCTGAAGCCTCTCTTCCCACTGCTGGGAGGGAATTTGCAAACAGAACTGTCAAATATATTTCACTTCTTTATGTCATTAAATTATGAGTTAATAAAAATGCTCACTATACTAATTAGTTATGTTAACAATTGTAACAGCTACTCTATGCTATTGAGCACTTACCATGTGCCAGATGATTTGGGAAGTGCTCCTTATATAGAAGATGAAGTTTTGACTTGCATTCATTTCACTGAAACTCACAAGCCTTTTTTCATGGATACCATTGTCATGACCTTATTTGCAGAGGGTCACACCCTGATTATGTGCAGAAGGTCATACAGTAGATCAATGTCAGAGCTGAGATTCAAGGTCACCAGTCTAATTCTAGAACCCAGGGCCCTAATCCAGGCAGTTTTTCTCATAGGTCCTACAATGACATTCCTACACAACAAAGCCTTCCAAAAAGGCTTGACATGGGAAAAAGCAGACATTTATCCAGCCTTCCTGGAAAGTCATGGGTCTTTTACCACAATTATGGGTTCACTTATTTCTTTTGCCTCCAAAAAAAGACAGAAGCCCCACCCACATCTAGTACTGTGTTAGCTACTCAGAGCCAATGGAAACTGGATAATTGTTTCCTTGATAGAAAGGGTTTATTAATATTTATTATAGAGATAAATATTAAATAAATAAATTATATTTAATATAGAAATAAAATAAATATTTTAAATATTTGCATGAAATCAAGAAAAGTGAGTCTACCTGAATAGACAGTACTTTTTATAACTGGCAGAGTATATTTTCCTAAGCAAAAGTTTTGATACAGTGAAACAGGACAGGTCTCTATTCTCACAGCATCAGATAAGTGTTCCGATCTGTTGCATTTAACAAGTTTGTCTCCATGCACTCTAAGGAAAAAGAAGGATATCCCTAAGAGGATAATAAAGAAGATAAACATCAGGTGTGAACAAAGCAAGCTGGTGCCCACCCAAAGTCTCTGTACGCCTGCATCAAAAGGACATGCAGACCCTTGCCCATCTCTCTTTTGTTTATCCCTTGTATGAATAACCCTGCATTCTGCCAAGGAGCAGTTCGGTGGTCTTTCAGACCCTCCTCAATTTGTCGACAAGTTAAACTACTTTCCTTCTCAAACTCTGTTTCCTTTTATTGGCTGAGGGAAACAGCTGGCATTCGGTATCAGTTTGAGCATAAAAACATAACAAAAGTAATGGTTAGGCTCTGTGAAAACCATGGTGATTATTAGCAGGGAGAGGAGTGTGGGAGAAAGGTAAAGAAGGGGTATGGTGAACGCGTATTTCCACTGGAGCTTTGGTGGGGACAAGCGAAGCATGTGTACAAATATAAGTGTGGCACAGTCCTCTCAACCACAAGTTTTTGTGAATGAATGGAAAATCAACATGCTATTACATGGTGATGTTTTTAAATTCTTACTCAACTATATTGGAATATTTGCTGTAAGAAAACCAATGTAATTTCCAAGGAAAATACCGAACCAGGGCCTCCCTGGTGGCGCAGCGGTTAAGCGCTGCGCTGTGGAGCTGCCGGCAGTGCAACGCGAGTTCAACGCCTGCTGGGGAGATTCCCACAAGGGGCGGCAGACCTCTCCTGCCTCGCCCGCTGCTCCTCTCAGCAGTGTATTTCGGTCAATCTGCCAGTTCTGCTCCCCACTCTCACTCTGGTGAACCCTCTCGCTGCCCCCACGCCTCTGGTCTGTACCCCAGCTTGTATGCATAAATAAATAAATCTTAAAAAAAAAAAAGAAAAAAAAGAAAACCAATGTGCCAAACAGCTATGATTTTTTTTTTAAGATTTATTTATTTATGCATACAAGCTAGGGTACAGGCCAGAGGCACGGGGCGGCGAGAGGGTTCACCAGAGACAGAGTGAGGAGCAGCACAGGTAGATAGTCAGAAACACACTGCTGAGGTGAGCAGCGGCGGGGCAGGAGAGATCTGTCTGCCATGTGGGAATCTCCCTGGCCCGGCATCGAACTCGTGTCACCGCTGTCGACAGCTCCACAGCACAGCGCTTAACCGCTGTGCCACCAGGGAGGCCCCCAGCTATGATTTTTGAAAGCTTTCTTTCTTCTTAAAATTCTCATTTCCTTTTGATTGACTTGTCTTCTATATCAATACTTCTAATCCATTGTAGTCCTGGAAACCATATAACTAATTCTGTCAGGTAAGACTAAGCATGCCCTTGAGCAGCATCTAAGTTTAGCTTGGATATAATAGTAGTGTTTGGTTCTGTTTTTCGGAAGTACTCTGAGTAGGAAAAGCCATGTGGAAACCACTTTCTCCATGAGTCAGTAGTAATATATACTTTGACTTGCCCAAAAATTTTCATTCATGTAAACCATGAAAGCATGGACAGTAATAGAACATTTTATAAATCTGAAAACACAAATTCTCCTGAATATACCTAAATACATTTTAAGGAGAGAGGATATTTTAGAAAGTTCTTATTTCTTTAGTTCTGGTATGATTTCACACCCCTTGACAAAAATGTATTCTAACTCTTCTAATTGAATTAACAGTATTTCTGTGATGTCACCACTAAAATCACATATCTGGCTAGAAAATGATTACTTTTTATATACTCATTATTTTGACAAAAGGCTTGAATTGTTTTAAACACAAAGATTCTGCTTTGTACAGGGGGAGTATGTTTTAGAGCTAAGTATTCCCACCACTGCATATATAGGTCTGTTTTTATACCAGAGATATTGATTTTGCTCAAGTATGTGACTATTTGATAAAATAATTAAATGTAATATAATACAGAAACAAAAAAACTAATTTAGTCTGGAAATAAGCAGTAAATAAATACTGAATGCAACCAAATTACCTTTGATGTTGAAGATAGTAGATCTATGATAAAGATTCCAAGTAAGAACAACTACAGTTAACATACTCTTAACGATTTATTGAGAAGATAAATATTGTTATTGTCTGGTCTTAAGATAACCTGGAGATTAAAGAATATAAAGAATTCCCAAAAATCTACAGAATTTTCCTACATGCACTTAAATACATTATTCATAGTACTGCTAATCATACTTACTATTGATCTTTTACTAAGTTGATCTCTCCATTTTTCAACTAAACAATTTTCAAGAAGCATCATCCTGAAAAAAAAATAAGTTATCATAGTAAACAATTTCCTTTATTCAACTATTTCTCTACCATTGAACCAGCCTCTTGTATTTAGTTACCATTATCAGTGTTGCATTGTCTATCCTTACTATTTCCTTAGTTACCATTATCAGTGTTGCATTGTCTATCCTTACTATTTCCTTAGAACAAAGTAAAATTAGTCAGAATATGCATTTTTTTATGTTTTCAGTGCACAGTGGCAAATTTTTTTCAGTTGAATTTTCATTCCATTCATTAACATTAAGATTTATACAAAAATGGAATCTTGTTTTTTTGGATAGGAGAATTAAGAAGGTAAAATCTTTTAATGTTATTATTTGGATTTCTTTGTCTGGAACTTTTCTGTACAAATTAATGAACACATTTATATACTACATATAAATGTTGTAGTATTAATATTTTGAATATAAATTTATATTAACTATAGAGTAATGTTACTATTTCTTTGTCATACTTCTTTCAAGCATTTTTCTCAGATTTTCTTTTTTATGTGTGATTTTTATATACACAATATTATGTGCTCAGATATGAGCATATATATTTTTCCTAGTAATATCTCATATTACTTTTACGTTTATAAAGTATTTTGCCATTCGGATATCATATATTTTGTTAATTAAGCTTTTTATAACTCTAACCCATTTAAAATGTATTTTATAGCATGACATAAAGTGAAAACATGTCTATTTTTTCAATAAAATATTTGCAATATTTACAAAATAATAATATTCATCCAATTGAGTTGCCACTTTTTCCTTCATAATGTAAGTCTTATGACACACATTAAAATTCATTTCAAGAACATTTCTTTTTTTAATTATCTATAAGTCTACTCTTACACCACATTGCTTTAAATAAGTTTTTTGTGTCTCAGAAGGCAGACTTTCACTCACCCCTCTTATTTTCAAAATCTCCATTATATGCCTTTTCCAGTTTGTTCTTCCAAATTATCATTAGTTATCATTTGTGAAGCCATAAATCCCAATCATCCAAAAAATTTTCCTGTGATTTTTGACAAGAATTTTATTAAATCTATAAACTAACAGAAAGGATGATACAAAGGCTGTTACTTAATCCATTTATAATCCACTCATCTTTCCAAATAGAATGACTAGCAATCTGGTACATCTTTAGAACTGAATCTATCAATAGTACTGTAGCAGACTCAAACGCCATGAAAAGACTGGCCTAGAAACATTCATTCAAGATTCATTCATTCAGCTACTTTAGAGAAAAACTATAAATAGAACACCTTAAATGTCAAGATAAAGGTGGCATATGTGCTCTAAGGAGGAGATCAAATACTGACAGAAAGTACAATAAGATATTATTTCAGGAAGGTTGGCTTCAAAGGGTGGTTTGTTTATATTCTGTTTTGTCTTGAACTGTATCCAGTAAATAAATGAGTGTGAATGGCAAAGAATCTACGATTTGTTACCTAAAAATAAGTAATTTTGCAAGAGAACTGTATTGCAACAAATGATGGAGCTCATCCTTAATTGCATAGAAATGTTTGATTTTTATGTTATATGGGATGTACTGATATATAGAACAAGATGCTGAGGAATGAACTGTGAGAAGAAATACAATCCCAGCAAGAGATATATGTGTGTGAATGTGAGAGAAAGTCTTTATTGTGCTCTGTCAAACATTGTCAACTAAGGGTGTATAAGGAAACTCTAGAACTATAGTCTCAGATAGTCATCTTGATCTGGAAGTTATTAAGAGAACTCTTTTAAAAATTCATTATTTGCCACACTGACTGATTTGAAAAGAACTGTTTTTACTCAAAGTAATTTATTTACTCATGTTTTTGAAATAATTTTTTGAATTTTGAAATTGACCTAAAGATGTTATTCAAATGAAGAATTATAAGATATTTAGGTTATTTGATATTAAACAGAGGCATCTATTAAAACTACTTTTTAAAAAGGCCTACTGGTGCCATCTTTGAAAACATCATGACTGTTAAATGAGATTCATGTTTTTTTGTAATTAGCGTGTAGTATTTTCTGCCCCCAAGTGCCTACCGTGAGCGCCACTCATAACACATGATGAGGACGTCTTGATGGGGTAGGATGTGAGGACACTGGCAGGAAGAGTTAGTGATGAGCGGTACTTGAGTTCGAGGGATGGGTGATGAGGACTTGAAAATCTCTTTCACATCCACCACTGTGGTTACTTCATTACAGCCACTTCTCTGCACAGCTTTTATTTTGGCATGAATAACTGCAATTTAAAAATTAGTATGAGAGTTGTTGAAGCCTTTGGAGGAAAATGCAGGTGGGTTATTCAATTCACACAACTTCTGAGCTTCTCTTAAAGAATTGCTCTTGTAATTATGGCCATGTCCAAGATGTCCAAAGGCAGGCAAAAAACCTACACAGTCATATGCTAACTGCCAGGTCTCCCATATTGTCAGTGTTGTGTTAAAAATTAAAAATCATGCTGTAAAGTATAAAAACAAATTGACAAGCGGATTTAGTCTGGGGTATGTTCCTGGTTGGGCTAGAGGTTGGATTTTAATAATCCCATAGATGCTTTTCAGCCCTAAAATTTGCTTTCTTTGCCCAAAACATATCATGAAATTTAACTGCACAGAATGCTTATAAAAATTTTATAGAAACAAATATTTGTTTATACTGTGCCTCATGATGATTTGAAGCCACTTTAAAGCTTGCATGGTTCAATCACTCATCTGATACTTGTACTTTCTCTGTTCCAGAGAAAGATAACTATTCTCAATTCTTCAGTTTCACAGACAAAGTAAGGTCCACTTGGGGCAGAAGTAGGACTTTTATTACATGGCTATTAATGTAACTGTGTCTGATCACAGTTTGGATTCTGGCTTTTTGTTCCCTTACTTCACTGCCTCCTGTGGGGCTATAATCAGCCTAGTACATCTTGGATTCTGTCCTAGAAAACTTGTTTATGAAGGGCTTAAACAGAAAATGGTTTCATCATCAAAGCAATTATGAGGTAATGACCCCAGAGAACATCAGGAAAGCAGAACTCAGATTGGTAAACAAAGGCTGGTAAGTGTCAGACGAGGGACTAAATAGATCAGATGAGGTTAATTTAATAACTATATAGTTATTAATAAACAATAGTGCTATCAGAAAAGATGGTGTATTTTCTTGGTTGAATTACTCACATTGACTCTATATAAGTCTCAAATCTAACAACCTAAATAAGAGGTTCTTTTCTTTAGACTTTTTAATACCATGGTCTTCCTATATTCATGTTTTATATGTATGTATGTATGTGTGTGTACATATATATGATTTCTTGTGATATAAAATTTTAGTTTAAAATATGAAAAACTAGTTTAGCAAATGAAATGAACATTTTCCCCAAAATAGTTTGTTATTTCAGAAATAATTTAATAAATACAAAATATAAAATAGCCCAAATTAATATTTTAAAAGAACATATTTTTAATTAAACTTACTTTCAAATGATGCCAGTAGAATTAAATTTACTTAAAACATCCAAAGTAGCATGATTATTTAATGAAAATGCTGACAGTTTCTTTCAAATAAGAGAGGAGGGCATCCAAATGCTGTCAATGCTTATAACCCCAGAGTATTGTGATTAATATATTCTAACAATCTCTTTAAGATGACAAATATCTATAGCTTTTTAGAATAATTAGATACATGGGGAGATCTTAATCCTGGGACTCTGGACCTCAGATAGCAAATCCATGGATAACTCTCCTGTCCTTCCTGCAACAATGAAACCTTTGGAAGTGTATAATTGGGGACATGATGTTCTATCTGAGCAGTACCTCTCACCAAGACAAGTTAAGATCAGGAAGACAACTTTGCAATCTAACCCATCACTATTCTCAGCTGGGTGATTCACTTTCTGTTTACTAGATTTACCCAGAAAAGTAAATATACTATAGTTGTTATTATGCCAACTAGAATTCAAATAATAACTAGAAAAATCACCAACCCTTCCTCTTTACTTGGTGACTAGTAGGCCTGGTTTTGTAACAATCCAAGTCCCAATATGAAAAGTTTCCTCATAGGACTTACCATAGCTGTAGTTTTTGCTCAGATATGTCGCCAGAGTTGGCTTAACTTTTTTGCACTTGCATGGGTCTAAAGAAGACAAAAGTAAGAAAAAATGTTGAAAGGACTCAAGAATTGCTCTGGAGACAAAAAGAAGGAGCTTTGAAGAAAAAGAACTCACCTGGGCTTAGGCGTTTGCAGTCGACGTCAAGAGACCTTTCCTGTACCATCATGTCTGGCGTGATGTCGATCCACTTAACATCTGAAACACAGGGCCATGTATGTGGGTATGGTCAGTGATTTAGTCTGTTCAGTCAACTGGAATAAGGGACTATATAAGCACATAAACTAACACAGCATCACAAAACAATAATGTTAACTAGTACAAATGGCATGCAATTGTCAACTACTTTCATTTAGACATCCTTGGGCTTAGGTAAGAAGGCTTCAGGTGAGACCTGCTTAGCCAGCAAAAACTGATGTGAAAATATGTATCTATTTAACTTGGCTGGTACGTACAGCCCTCTAGATAAATTATATCACTTCCTACCAAATCCAATTTAAAATGCTAAATTCCATGTTGACAGTTTACACTAGCATGATCTTCCATCATTTGATTGATTTAAGCAATAAATGTGGTTTTTTTCCCTAAAACTCTGTATTAGGAGTTTTAATATTTCCCTTTACTATTCCTCCTTCATGCTTTGGGCAATGCTCTGAGGTGTAACTTCAGAAACTACACTAAACCAACACTTTTTAAATGTGCATTAACCTGGGCCAAGGATTAGAGGAATGCAAAATTATTCTTACGTTTCATTTCAAATAGTAAACTAATTCCTGCTCCTTTCTTCCTAGAAAAGCAACAAAAGAACCACAGAAAAAATGAAGCGAGTAGAATTTGAGATCCACTTAATTACGATGGCACAGATGTTGGCTCCTGGTCAATGACAATAAAACAGACATCATAATTTCCTAGGACGCCTAAATTTACAAACCACACTCTCAGTACAGAGGAGTGACTGGTACTGCTTTTTCAGAAGGTTTTCAAGAGCTAACTCTAAAGGGAAAATCTGGCAGAATTGTTTTAAAGATTAAATGATACCTGTAAAGTGTTTAATGTTGGCTCAAACACACTGTAAGCCCTACATACATTTTGTTGCTGCTGTAAATGGAAACAAGAAAAAAAAAAAAAGGTTCCCAGTGGCTCCCTTTGTAGAAAAATCTACCTCCCCTCCCTTCTCCCCAAGTCACTTTATGAGAAATGGTGTTCTTTCTCTGTTCCCAAAAGTCCTGCTGGGAAACTAAAGTTTTCTAGAGGTAAAGTCTTGCGCCACTCCTTCCCACCTCCTCCAACCCTTGGAAGTGTGATGGGGGCGCTGACCACTCGGGGCAACTGTAGGTTTAGCCACGCAGCGGCACCTGTCAAAGGTACTCTTTGCAGCCCCCCTTGGTCCTCACCCTCTGGGAGTTCAGTGACGATGGCCTCAGGAGAGATGCACACGCCGCGGTCATAGACTGGTAGTTCATCGCAGGCCAGGCTCTCTGGCCAGCTGTGGTTATACAACTTCATGAGCGGCTCACAATCGTCGCGCGCGCGCTGGCACACCGACTTGCAGGGCTTGATGGGGTCGTGCAGGAACTCCAGGGTGCAAATGGGCGCGTACATGGCGCAGAGGAAGAAGCGCAGCACTGCGCTGCAGTTGGCGTCCACTAGCTCCTCGTACTGCTCAATGGCCAGGATGGCGTTCTCTTGCGTGCTGTGGTGCAGGTGGTTGGGCATCCGCGTGATATTCCAGGGCATGTGCCTGCACATGGGGATCCGCACCGCCTCGCAGGGAGCGCCGCGCACGACCAGCGCTAGGCGTAGCCAAAGGCACAAAGCCGTCAGGATGAAAGGAAGCATTGCACTGTTCTCGGTCGCCGAGATTCCGATAGGCAGAAGGGCCCCTATCGTTCTATTCTATAGTTTTGCTCTCCCGTCTGCGAGGCAAAAGTCCTTTAGCGCACAGGAGAGGTTCCTTTTCCTAACTCCGGTAGGCAGCAACAGGGGACCGCGGAGGCCAGCGGGGGATACCTGCCGCCGGGTGCGCAAAGCGTTCGCAGCGCCAGTGCTCAGCCTCTGGGACACGAACCCACCTGGGCAACTCCAGTCCCGGACTCCGCAGCTCCGAGCGCAGCCAGCCACGGCCATTTCGGGACCCTATTTATCCCGAAACCCTCCTGACGTGGGCTCGGCACGCTCCCTTGGCAACTGCAGGCTAGGCGCGGATTCCCCCACGGTTGCCCCACCCCCAGCTTTCTCTTAGCAGAAGCGGTGACATCATCTCCTCGGGGCCAGCCGTGGTCTGGAATCCTGAATTCCCCCCAAATCTGTTGAGTCCTTTTACTTCGAATCAAGAAAAAGAGCCGTTTTGGCAGTCGTTTTGGACAAGAGGGTACAAAAGGGAATTTCAAGAGACTCTTTTTGAGTCAAAACTGAACATAGCGACTTCTGTTTACAGGTTCCCCAAGTATACAGATGAAGGGAAACTGGATAGTCTCTCCTTTCAATCTGAAACATACCTGCTTTTTCCGGTAGGGGGCACAGAAAGAGACAGGCAGGGAGAGAGTGCAGTAATTGTTGGAACTGATGGACACAAAACCTAACTCTTAAGAATTTTTTTCTTGTATTGTGGCTAGTAGACATTAGTTTGGGCCCACGTTTTTTTCCAAAATGGCATTTGGTTTGTACCTGCTGCAGAAATAAAACTGCCTGAAATTACAGTAAATAGCTTCTTCAGTTTGATAAATGTTTTCTGTCTTCTTCCTGCCCCTTCCTAGTCCCTATTCCTCCCAACATGAATGCAACCTAGGAGAAAACAGAGGGAACTCTGGGCGCCACAATGTCTAAGCTTTTTTCCCCCTTCATGCTGAGAGATTTCTAACCCACAGCCCAAAATCTTGGTTGGTTGTTGATGTGCTTGGAAAAGTACTTAGAGAAAGAAGCTGTGTACCATGAAAGCAAGGATGTATGTCTTGTTTTCTCTTTTTTTTTTTTTTTTTTTGTTAGGAAGAATTCTTAAAACCAACTGCTAGGTCAGCTAGCCACACAAAAAGAAGGCCTCTTATTGTTGCCTCTTTTGTCAATTTTCAGGCTATAAGACTTTAGGTATGATATTTTCCTAGGACATCAAAAAAAAAAACATCTTCTGTGACTGTTAATTTTTTAAATGTTTAATTTTTTACATAAAAACATTAAAAACATCTTCTGTGAATGTGAATTTTTAAAAATCAGTTTAATTGGCTATCTGAACTTAAATTTTTGTAAGATAGTTTAGGTTTTTTCCTCTCCAAAGCTAAGACTCACAAAGTTAGTTTAATATCGACCTTGACCAATTCTGAGAATTAAAATAATAGCCCCAGAAACAAAAAGCACAACTGAGATTTACTAGCCTTTTGCAGTGGGTTGGTTAGTCATGGTCTTGTGTACTTTAAATGCATTGTCTTACTTTTTAATCAACATGCAAAATTTAAAGTATAAGTACTACAAATATATTTCAGGATTCACCCAAGGAGTTTGGTTCTATTTAAGTGAAGACCAGGGAGTCCAGATCAAATCAAAAGAGGTATTTCACTATATTTTGGAATAGATGTCAAACTCCAGATGTCAAGCCAGACTAGTGAAATACAGAGCAAAGAGGATAACTCAGATGACATATTATTATCATTATTATTCCAGTTAGCAATACTGTATATTATTCAAAGGCATAGGACCACACCTCTTCAGGTACATGTCACCGCCACATCCACCACCAAGTACCCTTAGCCCTTTACTGTAGTCCATTGTGCTTCCTCCACTCTGTTTTCTCTTCTACTCCTCCCTGTCTTGTAGCCTTTGTTCCACAGTCAGATTTCTAGGGTTTGTTATTGGTTTGGTTTTGCCTGACTCTTTCCTTTGTTTCTCTATATTCCACATGTAAGTAACACCATCCATTATTTTTTTTCTCCTCCTTGCTTATTTTGCTTAGCATAATCCCTTCCAGTTCCATCCATGTTGTCACAAATGGCAAGAGTTCAGGGCCTCCCTGGTGGCGCAGCGGTTATGGAGCTGTTGGCAGCGGCGACTCGAGTGCCACGCCCCACTGGGGAGATACCCACATGGTGCTGCAGACCTCTCCTGCCTTGCCCACTACTCCCCTCAGCAGTGTATTTCTGTCCCTCTCCCTGTTCTGCTCCCCACTCTGTCTCTGGTGAACACTCTTGCTGCCCCACGCCTCTGGCCTGTACCCCAGCTTGTATGCACAAATAAATAAATCTTAAAAAAAATGGCAAGAGTTCATCTGTTTTTAGTAGCTAAGTAGTATTTCATAGTGTGGATATATCACATCTTCTAATCCATTCATCTACCTTTGGGCACTCAGGTTGCTTCTGTAGCTTGGCTATTATACACAATGCTGCCATGAACACAGGAGGGAACATAGGCCTTTGAGTTAGTGTTTTTGTTTTTGTTTTTTTATTCTTCAGATAGATACCTAGGAATGGAATTGCTGGGTCCTATGATAGAACTATTTTTATTGAGAAACTCCACACTGTTATCCACAGGATGTGGATCAGTCTGCATTCCCACCTACAGTGTATGAGGGCTCCTTTTTATGCGGGCTCCCATCAATAATTATTGTTTCTGGTCCTTATATATAGGGCCATTCTCACTGCTGTGGTAACTCATTGTGCTTTTGATTTGCATTTGATAAGTGATGATGAACACTTTTTCATGTGCCTGTTGGCCAAGTCCAGATGATATCCGAACCTATATCCAGAATAACATCCAATGAACGCTTGGCAGAGTGAAAAAGATTTTCAGCCAAAGTTTCTGCAAAGAGGGAAAACACAATTTTGAGAAAGGGCTGAACTCCCTGCTCCTTTCCAGTGAGTTGGTTGAGAAGAATAGATGTGGAGTGTTCAAACTTCTGCAGCTAGTTTGGACCTGCTGCATTTGTTCAACTATGCAAGCATTAAGTCATAATATTTCAGGTGCTTTCCTGATGTTATCTGATGGCAAGTCCTTTAACAAAGGATGAGGGAAAAGTTAAAATTTCTTACTTTTAAAGCTTGTTTGTTTACCCCATGAAGTCCCCTGTAGTCTATCCACAGTGTCTTTGTCATGGGAGGAGCAGCAATGAGATTCTCTCAACCTGCCTCTCTTTGTGCCCTGTTTTAATATTTCATCTATTGTCCTGTATTTGATACTGACTTGTTGAAAGCTCATGTGAACTGAGAAAGTTCCCCTGGTCAGTGCCTTCACTCAGGTGACTCCTTTTCAGACTCTTCAACTACAACTTCTCTGCCCATCCATGAAATATTTGCAGTTTTCTAGGACGCCATCCTCAGTCTCTACAGTCCCTGATACTCCAGGTTTTCACAACCGTGGCACTGTTTTTGTAAAACAGTGGGACTGAATCATTCTTTTTTAGGTGCGTGTATGGGGGGTGGGGGTGGGGAAACCTGCCCATTTAGTAGCATCCCTAGCCTCCTACTAAATGCCAGTGGTAGCTTAATTTCTTGCCATCTCATTTTGACAATCAAAAATGTCTCCAGATATTGCCAACTGTCCACTGTGGGGCAAAATCAGCCTGGATATAGAATCACTATTCTACTCTTTGGCTTCAGTTACCACCTAGATGCCAGTGGGTTCCAAATCCAGATCCTAGCTCTGCTGGTTTCTAGAAATGTTTAACTAACTGTTTCCTGGGGATTTCCACTTGTGTGTCCCACAGTCATTTCGAATCATTCAATCCTACACTGAATTGAACTTCCCTCCCGCAATATTGAACTCTCAATGGCCCAAACCAGAAGCCTCTTCCTCTGAGTCTAAATCCTTTTCTATAGTCCCAACTCTGTTCCACTCTCTCCCTTCCTACTGCAGTACCTTAGTTCAGATAGTATCAGTCAGTATTATAACAACATATTTCTACTTCTCCCATTTTCTTCTTTGCCTTACCATTCACACTGATACCTGAGTGAGTTTCCCACAGTAGATACCTGATAATACCCTTATCTAGCTTTAAACTTATCATTGACTACAACTGCCTTCAGTTTTAATAAATCCCTAAAATGTCTTCGAAGGCCCTGAGTGACCTGGTTTCTACTCTCTGCCTTATAATCAAAGCCCCTAGCACTGTATTCTTTGGTTCCATGTCTTTGATCCAGCAATGTTCTCTCCCCCTTTCACTTGGCTCGCTCTTCCTCATCCTTGAAATGTAATTCAAATGAAAAATTGATTTGAAATGCAAATCAAATAAACTTGGAAAGCAAGGGTCTTTTTTAAAAGACCCTTCTTTTTTTTCCTTCATTCCACATTATAGATCTTAACATAATATAAACATAAACACAACCAAGTTAACTATGTGCTGAAGATGCTAATACCCAGACATGCACATCTGTAACCTTGTGGTATTATCAGGGGATGGATGAGGGGAGCAGTCTCCCTGCAACTGTGGTCTCCAGGCAATTTCCTGGAGACCTTTACCCAAGAGTGAGGGCTTAGCCCACATACCCTGACTCAGGACTGGTAGTAGGGGCTGGGATATGGTCATGATCAATGACTAGCATAATTTCTTCAGGAAGGAACTCTTCTTTCTGTTTTAAGTTCGGAGGAAGGATGTGGAACCTCTGACCAAGAAGCACACATGTCGAGCATAGCAAATGCAGCAACACTTCTTTCCTGACCTTGACCTTGAATTTGTCTCTCAGTGTCTGGGCACCCGATGAACAGTTAAATTAGTGAAGAAACATACTAATTCGCTTTTAAATGCCCATGCCCTTCAGGATGCTAGTGGCAACACTGCCACTGCATTTCCTGTTGGCAGCAGAGAGCAACCGAAAACAGAAGCTGCAGCGGCCCCGTGGCCCAGAAAGAAAAAGCTCTCGCGCGATCCACCAGAGCCTCCCGGGGACCGGCTCCGGGCCTTCGGCCTTGTACGTCCTGATCTCAACCCTGAAGGGCAGGGAGCAACTTCGCTTAGTCACACTCCCCCAGTACAGTACGAGAGAACCAGGCAAGGCCGCCCTCGAGTGGGTCACGCTGCGCTGTGACAGCTCAGAGCCTCCTTGGGTTCGGGCTGACTCCTGCGGGCACCAGACTAAGCGGACCACGATGCCAGAGTTCGCTTTCCTCCGGGTGACCCGGAGAACCCTGAGCGCCTGGCTGATGGGAGGTCTCTGGGTCTGGGCTCTGGGCAGCCTCTGCGGCCTGGGGGCAGCGACACCGCGAGCCTGGGCCGAGGTCTCCAGGAGGGAACCGCAACCGTGCCAGGCGCCGCAGCAGTGGGAGGGGCGCCAGGTTCTGTACCAGCAGAGCACCGGGCGCAACAGCCGCGCCCAGCTCTCCTACGACGGTCTCAACCAGCGCGTGCGGGTTCTAGAGGAGAGGAAGGCACTGATACCCTGCAAGAGGTACGCGGTACGGCGGGTCGGCGGCCGGGGTGGCCAGTGTAGGAATGAGATCTTGGGGCTGTACCGCGGCTCTTGATTTCCAGTTGCTCACAGCGCCTCCCTCCTACCAGAAACTTTGATAGGAGGATCGCTTGGGGAAAGCAAAGTCCGGCTAGACTCACCGAGGGTCCATTCAGCGATATCCAGTGGGCGGTGGCCAGTGAAGAAAATACCAGACAGGGGTGGGGTCGCTTTGTTGGGGCGTCTTCAGGTTCAAGTTCACTAGTGTCTGCACGCTGCTGAGTCAGGCCCTTGGCTCTTGGAGCCCCCTTCAGCCCATTAAGGAGAGGCTTTTGCACTATCTCATCTCTCCCAGGAGCCATCTGCAAGGGAGGCACACAAAATACATATTTTTATAGAATTTTTCTCTTTTTTACATTTAAAAGGCCATGACAACACCGCAAAAGGTGGGAAATTGATCAAAGAAATACCCGCCACTAACTCATCCCGTTACAACTATTAAATTTTTGGTCTGCTCCCTTAAACTTTAAAGCAAGTTTTACATATTGTGATCAAAAAGCATATATTGTCTGATCTTTTTTATGTAACATAATCTCTTATATATTACTGTCATTTATTACTTGGCCCCCTGCTTATTTTTAATGGCTGCACAAAGTTCTATGGAGGGATTATGCTATAATATTTTTTTAACCACTGATCAGATAATTCACCTTTCTATGTCCTCAGACTGATTTTGCTCTGACCCCTTTAGGAGGTGATTTCTATTTTGGGATCACCACCTGCCTCTTCAGCAGCCTTTTGGTTTCTGTGTGTGTTCCTGGCAGGGTTATGGTGACCTTTCTATATGATATTTGTATCATTAGGTGGTGTCATGAGTTAAGGGTCTAGTGTATTGTAAAATCTGCAGCAAATCTCAATATTTCATTTAAAAGCATTTGTTGAAGTATTAAGCAGCTTGAAGAAAGTACAGAAGTGATGGAATATTTTGGAGTAGTATATCCAAGGGTGCAAGATAATACTTGTGAAATATAAAACATGAGTGCTGAAGAGGCCCAAGGCAGAGTATTGGAACTATCTGTGAGGACTTTCAAGAACATAAATGTTTTTAGTTAGGTCTCGAAGTACACAGTAAAAATAACAATAGTAATAACATAGTAATAATAACAATAAACAATAGTTGAGCTTTGTAATATAACACGTGTGGTACTGAATACTTTCCACATATTCTATGGTTTGGTTTAAATATCACAGAAACTTGACAAGTGTAGGTTTTATGTACTTTATTTTTTTAAATTTTTTTATTGTTATTTATGTCTTTTACATTTTGTATTCCCCTTGGGTAACCCACCACCAATTCACCAATTCACCCGTGATCCATCTCCATGGTCCCTTGTATTCTCCTCTCTTCCATTTTGTGCCCTTATCCTCCCCTACCCCCCCCCCCCACCGCTGAGTGGCTCTCTCCCACCTGGCCTCCCTATAGTCCTGTTATAAGTGAAACCATTTGATATTTTTCTTTTTCTTTCTGGCTTATTTCACTGAGTATGATTCCCTCTAATTCCATCCATGTCGCTGCAAATTGGTGTGTTTACCTTCTTTCCATGCTGAATAGTATTCCATTGTGTATATGTACCACATCTTCTTGATCCAATCATCTATTTTTGGGCATCTGGGTTGCTTCCATACCTTTGCTATTGTGAATAGTGCCGCAATGAACATACAGGTGCATGTATCCTTTGGATTAGTGTTTTTGTGTCCTTTGGGTAAATTCCCAAAAGTGGTATTGCTGGGTCGTATGGGAGCTCCATGTTTAGCAGTTTGAGGAATTGCCATACAGCTTTCCATAGTGGTTGGACCAGTTCACATTCCCACCCGCAGTGTAGAAGAGTTCCTTTTTCTCCACATCCTTTCCAGCATTTGTTGTTGCCTGTATTTTTAATGTGTGCCATCCTCTCAGGTGTGAGGTGGTATCTGATAGTGGTTTTGATTTGCATTTCCTTGATTATAAGTGATGTTGAGCATTTTTTCATGTATCTGTTGGCCATTTGCTTTTCTTCTTTGGAGAAGTGCCTAAAAACTCCATAGGAAAACTACTCAAAATAACAGACCAGTTCAGTAAAGTAGCAGGATACAAAATGAACGCACAAAAGTCAGTAGCATTCCTCTATGCAAACACCCAATCTGAAGAAGA
>PVIJ01010810.1:0-58167 GCA_004024925.1 Scalopus aquaticus | reverse complement strand
CACCCAGACACCCCCTTGCAAATTCGGCGCCCAGCCAGGGAGCTTCCCACACGGCACGGCACGGCACGGCAGACCTCTCCTGCCTCTCCCGCTGCTCCCCTCAGCCATGTATTTCTGTCGATCTGCTTGTTCTGCTCCCCACTCTGTCTCTGGCGAACCCTCTCACCGCCCCACGCCTCTGGCCTGTACCCCAGCTTGTATGCATAAATAAATAAATCTTAAAAAAAAAAAAGAATGCAATTACGCCCCATTAATGAACTTCAAACAAGTGTTCTTACCAGTCAACTATGCAGAGAGGAAGGGGAAGGTCAGCCTGGTCCCTGTACTTGAACTTACTCCATGGAATTCCCACCTGCAGGTGAGCCCCTTCAGAAGGACCTGCAGCTCCGGGAGTCCCCCAGAGCCCTACCTCGAGCTGGACGAGGCCTGGCAGGCCAGCAGGCTGCTGCTGGGGACATCTGGCTCTCCCCACCGGCCCTGTCAGCTTTCCTTGCTGAGTTTGCTCATGGCTGGGGCGATGCCAGCACCCTTACAGTCCTGCTGTTGTTCTGGGGAACCCCTCTGAAGGCAGGCTCCAGGGAGCTGGACTCTGTGCACTGGGCCAGCGTATAATGGTGGCGTCTCATCTATGCCTTAGGATCGCTCCAGGGACGGAGAAGAGGGTCTCCAGCGCCCTGAACTCTTAGGGATAAACCAAATGTTGTCATGTCTTCAAACACCTCAAGGATGAATATGCAGCAATGAAAGACCTCCAGGGCCTGATGTGCCCTGGAACTTGCCTTCCAGGTCTTTCCTCTGGGACTCACACGCCTCTCCAGGGCCAGCAGAATGAGGCCCTCGCTCCCCGAGCCCCCACCCTGACAGCTCGTGGGGTCCGCTAGGGACCGGCGTGTCCTCCTTGACCACACCAGCCACAAGGAAAGGCTCTAGTCTAATACACCCCGAGAGCATGGTACAGCCACGAGGGACACCCCACATGTTTGACTTGAGGATGAATGAGTAAGTTAATGAGAGGGCTGTACTTCCCCTCCAGGGCTGCCCGGGTGGACTGTCAGTTTTATACTGTGAATGGCTGGCTTCCTTAGGAGGCATATTGAAAGCTTTAAAATCCCTACCCCCTTTCGTGCTCTGGCACATGTGATAGATGGCATCCAACGCGTGCCACGCCCTAGCGCAAGTCCCAGAGGCGCCACGGCACGCGTCCCACACGGAAAGCCTGTGACTGTGAGTGAGGAGGGGGATGCTGCTGCCGGGTGACCTTGACACTCTGCCTGTCTGAAATGAGGGGACGTCACTCCCCAGCGTGAGCACACGAATGTTTCACTGTGACCAATGATGGCGCGGAAATCACAACTGAGCGCGACACGCCAGCTCCAGCTTGTGGTGACGACCGCGCTGCTCTGCTCTCCAGGAGTGTAGCGGTTGGTTGCTTTGGAGGAACCAAGGGAGTCGCTTCCCTTTCTCTACAAGGGCAATGAGAAAAAACCCTGGTACTTGGATGGAGGTGATGAAGACTGGATGGAAGAGCGGAAGGGAGGATGGAGGGAGGATGGGAGGGGGAATGGATGGAAAGGAGGGAGGGCAGATGCAAGAAAGGGTGGGAGGGAGAGAGGAAGGGAAGGCAGGCGGGGGGCAGAAGGAGGGCAGGGGGAGGGTGGGGAGAGGCTAGATAAGGGGATAAAGGCAGAATGAGGGGAGGATGCAGGAAGGACAGGTGAGAGGACGGGAGGGAGGGTGGCGGGAGGCCCGCCGGGAAGATGGGTAGATGAAGTTCTAGAGAATAGCAGCCAGCACAGGTGCAACAGATTCATCTAGGCCGCTGAGGCAGCAGAGTTAATGAGGCCTCCTGAGTCCACATGCTTTCTGCCCGCTCTACCAGGGGCCAGTCAGGGCAGACCCCATTTCTTGTCTGTGATGGGACAGAAGGCCCTCTCCGAAAGGAGCAGGGAACACTCTACCAGGGCGAGTCCCTAAGCCCGTGTCCTGTGCCGCTGCCTGTGTGCCCACGCCCGGGCAGATGGGTCTGAAGTGGGCAAGCCTGGGTCACAGGAGGGGCTCTACCATCCCTCTTATGAGCCAGAGGCAGCCAGTACCCTGGGAGGGAGGGGCAGGGGACCCCGGCTCCGGGAGGTTTGTGCTGCCAGACAGCCCTTTCCAGCAGCCGGGCGAGCGCAGAGGCCAGCTCCTCGGGGAGAGGGAGCGCATGGGTGCAGTCACCCTGGTCTTGATCCCCAGCCCTCTCTGTGTTGTTCTCGATTCCTCTGTCTTTGCCCCTCATCCCAGAATGAGAGAAGAAAGGATTTGGGACCTCGAGCAAGTGAAAGATGACTTTTCTGAGTGTGCGTTGGTTGCTAAGAAACTAGTGGAATAAGAAATGGAAACCATCAACTCACTCCTAAAAATACCAAATGGACCGGCTTCCTCGTGACCTGTAGCAGCTGCACAAAGCTCATCGGGCACCAAGTGGTAGAGGCCAGGAGCCCAGCGCATCCATTACTCTCCCCTCTGACTAGACGGCCGCGTTTCTGGAAGGGTCCTCTATGCAGATGTTTCTCGAATGTGCCCAGCCCGTCACAGCCCCGCTGCCTCCACCCCCACCCACACTCCATCAGCACCTGGATGACCACAGCCCACTGCTGCCTCCCCTCTCTCTTCGCTGAGGAGCCAGCTGACCACACAGTGCGGCTCGCTCCTGGCTGCTCTGTCGTCAGGAGAATGAGCTCCTGCCTGCGACAGGGAGGTGAGAGGCTCTGGGTGACTCAGATGTGATCAAATACAAGGACAAGAGTTTGCTCTCCCTGTGATGCCTGAGGCTGCACAGCCACCACAGGCAGCCGCTGGAAAGGACAGGGAGGGTGTCAAAGAACAGAGGAAAGGGGCAAAGGCACATTCAGCCTTTCCAGCAGAACTGTATCATTGAGGGGGTCAGGTCTCCAGCTCCTCCGAGCGCCTTTGCATGAGGACCCGCAGTTTCAAGTATAAAGAGAGTGATGGAGGCTGTCTCCCTGCCACGAGCAAAGAGAGGTTGTTCATTTTGTCTTTAGTCTCCAAGTCAGGAACAATTTCTGGTCTCTTTCACTCTTCACAAAGGCATCAAAGCTGAGCTTGCATCCTAGTGTCCTATTTTTAAGTTACTTGGTAGAAAGAGACTCTAATATTGGGATTGTCGTGTACAGTTGTGCAGGTTGCTCACTGCACAAGGAGCTTGCTCATAGGGTGAGCCAGGCTGACACCTGATCCACTGCTCAGCAAGTCACATACCTGGGGGAGGGGCCACACCCTCTGGGAGGAAGAGGCCCCTTCCTTAATTCAACAGAGGGACCCTAGGAGCTGGTGGAGGCCCTTTCTAAAAGTCTCATAAATAGTAGAAAGAAGACCTGGAAGTCGGTCAAGTTTGGGGATTTAGTATCATCCTAGCCATTTACATCATCTTATGCCCATAACTTGGCCATTCTGTGTGTCTATTTCTTCATAGGCACAGAATGAGATCCTAATTCCTGTCCTCTCAAATTCCAGGCTTACTGAAATGAACACATAAACAAAGCTTCATCTCCTGTTTAGGTCAGGTTTAAGCATATTGAACTTTTGTGGCTTAGACAACCAGCAATGCTTTTACCACTTTGCATGAAGAGAAACCTGACTCCACAGCTTATGGGTGGAACCCCAGTCTCAGGAGTGCCAAGGAAGTCTGCCATCACATCGGGGCCCTATGGCTGAAAAAGCACTTCAAGGCCCGGGGCCTCGAGAAACAAACATACGAGAATGTCGCGTGATGACATCTCCACGGGACATCAGGAGAACTGGCAGATGGACGAGGCAGGTGGGTAGAGGCCTCCAGTCCTTCTGTGGCAAGACCCTGGTGCCTGGAAGTTTTGTTTTTGGTGGGGAGTGCAAAAGGGAACTGGATTTCCTTCTCGAGTCTAGAAGGCATTGAGGCACTAAGACCCAGGCCTTCCACGCAGGGAAGAGGCAACTTCCCAGTTCCTGTTCCGGCTGACACGCGGGGCTGGTGTGCATGGGGGTTGCAACTGCAGGGTCAGGCTTTGTGAATGAGCCTTCTGGAAGTGCCAGCCCACCAGAGGGCGAGGACCCTGGGCAAGGGAAGTGGCCTACTGGGCCCCCTGGCCAGCACTCACCTCTCTACCCAGTTCTTGTAGCTGGGGATGTCCTTGGCGTACAGCAGCTTGTTGGAGGGCGAGTCCTTGCCCAGCCGGTGCTCCGACGTGGAGCAGGAGTCCATGAAGGTCTGGGCCACCACCGACAGGCAGGCGTCCGTGATGCTGCTCTTGTGGATGTCGAACACGAACTGCGGGTTCTTGATCATGTTGACCCAAAACCTTAGGGGCAGGCTGTGTGGAGGGAAGAGCAGAGGGTCAGGGGAGAGCCCCAGGGAGGGGCTGCAGCTTGGTCTGGAGAGTTCTTTGGAGAATGAGAAAAGGCTGGGAGCCGACTGTCCTTAAGAGCCTTCTCTATGCCCCTAGTTTACTTTCCAGGAAACTGAGGCCCCGCAGGAAACTCCACCCACAGAGACGATGTTGAGTGTGTGGACAGGGGCTTGCTGCTGAGCTTGCTCTGCAGGACTCACAGTCCTCTCTGAGAGCACCAGGCTTGGAGGGTCAGAGCAGCACGTGTGGCATTTCTGACTCTCTTCCACACTCTGCCTCAAGTCGGATACAAGGCACATCCAGTTGGCCAACTTAGAAAGAAGAGCCTGGATTGGAGGCTTGGTAGCTTACCCTCTGCCAAACTCCGCAACACTGAAAGAAGTCACACCCTCCTCCCTGCATGCTGAAAGCAGCTTATTCTGCACGATGCAGGCGCTGGATTCCTCCTCTCCAAGTGGGCGCTTAAAAACCCACATCCACAGGCCTCATCTGCCACTGTGCTTCCTGCCTCTGCTCCCTCTTTCGTTCGCTCAGCCCCAGCACCATACCAGGAGCTCTTTTAGCAACTGGGGGCACAGCGTGGCCAGGATGGACCCTCTGCTCCCAAGAAGCCTGTGTCCTGGGAGTTGCTGGGGAAACACAGGCAGCAAGTTCACACTCTGAGAACCAAGTACGGGAACCCAAGACGTACAGGGTCCTCTGTGGCTCCACCCAGTGCCCAGAAAGTCTCACGGAGAGGGTGACATGGGATGATCTGGGTCTTAAAGGGCGAGCGGTGTCCCTTGGCTGGCTGAGGTCTGGAGGAGCCGTGGGGGAGGTGCTGCAGGGAGGGAGCTCAGAAAAAGACAAAGAAAAGGAGCACGCAGTTTCTGACCCCAAGACACTCTGTCTGCGACCAGAAAGGGTCCCGGCATCAAGAGAAACCCGCCCATCTGCCCTTCTGGCTGCACAGGAAGTCCTCACCTAAGGTGTCGACAGTTGCTGGAAACTGACTTTAAGTGAAATGAGGTCTAAGGAAATCTACCTGACCAGGGCTGATGGCTATAAGCCAGGGTTCGGCTCTGAAGGCATACTTCTGGTCACAAAGGCATCACCCAACTTCTAAGTAAAGACCCCCAATGCTTCTAATATTCCACAGTCATTTGGATTAGTCATTTCCCAACCTGATTCTACCAGTTTTGGGTCGTGGTTGTCTGGAGCCTCTCCCAGCAGCTCAGAGCACGAGGCGGGGTCCAGCCCTGGACAGGACACCCTTCCACTGCAGGGTGCATCGGACATGCACCCACCCCCACACACTCATGCCTACTGGGACTACTGAGATGCCGGCGAACCTCGCGAGCCTCCCGGGAGGAAACGAGAGTATCTGGGAAAAGCCACGCAGACATGGGGAGAATGGAAAAACTTCACACTGTCAGTGGCCCCAGGTGGGAATCGATTTTTTTTAACCATCAACGCTATGACGAAATAATGTCATGCAAAACAACATTATCCTCATAGTCTGCTGGTCCCAGAGCTGGGAGTGCAGCCTGTACTGCCCGCAGCCTGCTGGGACGCGGTCAGGAGGCAGGGGGCACCAGGCAAGGGTCACTTCTCCGCTCCCTCTGCCCCCAGCTCTTCACCTCCTGCCGCTTGTTCTGCTGGTTTGTGGAGGTTTGGGTTGCTGTTCTCGCTGTGGGCAGTTGTTCTAATGATCATGGGGGGCTGGCTGTCTCTTAGAAGCTGAGCTCTTAGAAGGACACGATTTCAATAGGAGCCAGTTCAGTGTTTCCATATGTGTTGTATCTCCCAGCAGCCAGGACGTACACGCAACCCACGCCATAAAGACAGCAATGCCTCGGCCTCCCTGGTGGCGCAGTGGTTAAGCGCTGCGCTGTGGAGCTGTCAGCAGCAGAGATGCGAGTTCGACGCCCAGCCGGGGAGAATCCCACATGGTGCGGCAGACCTCTCCTGCCTCGCCTGCTGCTTTCCTCAGCAGTGTATTTCTGATCTGCCTGTTCTGCTCCCCACTCTATCTCTGGTGAAGCCTCTCGCCGCCCCACACCTCTGGCCTGTACCCCAGCTTGTATGTATAAATAAATAAATCTTCAAAAAAAAAAAAAAAAGACAGCAAAGCCTCATGTTCTCGCTGCCAATCAATCAGCAAGTATTTATTAAGTTCCTGCAAAGTGTGCCGTGCGGGGCCTGGGCAGGCAGAGTTGAGATCTGACCCCATCAAAAGTGGTACTTGTTTGATCCTGGGAAAACCCAGCGTAGGAAATAAAGGGTCAGCTTGGAGTCGGGCTACAGGGGTGACGTCAAGGCCCTGGCAGCTGCCCAGGGAGACTGTGATGGCTGGGTCGGAGCCCTGGAGGAGGGGCTCCCAGCTGCCCAGGTGGGGCGGTCTCAGGCAATCTTTCTGTGTGCAGAAGCCCCACCCAGAAGAGGCACTCTGGGAGTCTGTGCTCACTGCCCTGGTTGCTTCTCCCCTCCTGACTCTCCCCTCCTGACACCAGTTGTGCTGAGAGGCAAATCAAACAGGGAGGCACACCGAGGCTCCTGCCTAATGAAATATTAGCATATTATTACCATTAGTGGTGGCACTAATCTCTGGTTGATTGCAGCCACTCAGGCTAAATGAGCAGGAGGTTTATTTAAAAGAAAAAAGAGAAGGGGCTGTGGGGGAAGGGGGTGGGGAGAAGGTGAGTTAAAACTTTGACCAGGAATAAAGAAACCATCTCTTTTCAATCAACTCCATCAAACCTCAATCAAATCAATTAACTTGGAGGACAATTAGTGCCAAGTCAATATGCAGACTCGTAATTACTGGACTGCTCTGTGTCTGGGCAGAACATTTGGGGTCAAAGGAGCATCCTGTGGTGAGAAAACCTGGACTAGGGATCGCTGTCTCCACCTTGCTGCATTGGAACTGGAGGTCTTTCCATGATACCCGCGGACCTGGGTGAGCTGGCGTGAGGGAGGGCCTGCCTCCACTCCAAGGACGGTATGGCAGCCTGGAGGTGGTCTTGCCCCAGCTGGGCGGAGGTATGGGCTGAGAAAAAAATGTCATTTCAGGGGTTCTACAAGATCAGGGAGGGTTGTTTTGGAAATACCAGCTCTCTGCTACCAGGACTAAGAGAAAGTCTGGGCAGGCAGTTCATAAATTCTGCAGGATGCAGACATCCAATGGGGCGGTGAGGAGGAAGCAGACACAGTAGGACAGGCCCCTCGGATACATCTGCAGTGCTATGCAAAAATGGCTAGAAGCATCCAACGTGGTCTGAACCCAAGGCAGGGTTGGGAGAGACCAGCCCCGAGGAGCTTCACCCAGTGTTACTGCTGAATGAGAATCCAGATTCTAAGAGCCCCACTTCAGAACGGTTGGAAGGACTCCACAATGGAAGGTCTTCACCACGAGTGAGCGTGGCCAGCATCCCTAGCTTCAGTTCTGTGGGCCAAACCTCTGGGTTTCCCGAGTGAGGAGAGAAAGTGCTCTCCTTCAGAGGCAGGAGGCAAGGGCCAGCGTGGACCGCACAGAACAGTGTTTGGGCTCTGCAGGCCGACTTGCACCTTCATCTGTGTCTGGATTTCAGGCTCAGGACTGGTTGTCCAGCTGCTGGGCAGTGCCCTAGAGCCAGGCCAGCCCTAGTAGTTGGCAGAGTCTGGGCAGCAGGCTGTGCCACCTTGGGAGAATGAGCTGGGGAATAACAGCCTGGGACAGGGACCGTTTTAAAGCTAGGAGGCATTTCCATAACGGGTAGGACTAAGTTCAAGTTCCCGGTAGAGCACTTCAGAGGAGAGCACCAGGATCACGCCAGGAGCTGAAGACTGCTGTCTGCCCTGGCAGTGTCAACCTGAAGTCTGAATTACACAGGAGAACGATGGGAGAGGATGATGCCCGTGGAAGGAGAGAGGGACCACAGGGAAGAGCGAGATGATCGGGTAGGACGCAGACGGTCCTTTTGTCTCCAAGACACACGAGGGAGTTAGGAGAAAGTCTCTACCCCAGAGGGAGCCGGGAAAGGCGATTTCAGGAAAGGAACATCTTTGCTTCTTAAGCAGGACAGAGCTTTCCTGTGTGTGCTTGAGGCTCTGCCGAGGGGCCCACCTCAAGGCGCCCCTCTGCAGCCCCACGGCCACGGGCATCTCTACCGTGGCTTCTGCCACGCTGTTCAAGCGGCCGCCCTCCTGTCTCCCACCCACCCTGTCAGCCCACAGAGGGCTGGGTCTTGCCCGGCAAGGTCTGTGCCCCCAGGGACCTGCACGTCAGGCACACAGGTGGCACCCGAGGGTACCAGAGCACGTTGGCCGCAGCCCCTGGTGGGTTACTTTCTGCTCCTTCATTTGGCTCTGCGCATGTCTGTCAGCTGATTGGAGGAAAGGAAGAGAAGGCTGGAGGCCGGGAGTGGTCTGGGCCAGGCCCTGTGGGTGGCAGTGCTGTGGCCACCTGGCGCGCCCCCAATGCCCCCACTCACCAGTTGCTCTTCCAAGTGTGGCGCACGTGCGGGTCGTGGATGCCGTGCTTGTCGGCCTGCTCGTCAAGGAAGTCGAACATGTACTTGATGGCCAGCGGCAGGGCCGAGCCGCGGTGCGCCGTGCTGAAGATGGTCTCGAACAGGTCGTCCACGAACTTCTGCAGCGTGCCCTGCGGAGGGGGCGCAGGTTCAGACAAGGCTCGCCCCCAGGGAGGGGAGTACAAGGTGGGGCCCTGCTTGCTGGGTGAAATGGGGTAACTGCACGGATGAGTCTTTCCCTCCCCCTTCATCTGTCTCTAACAGCTTTAAATCTAGGCACGTGGAAAATGGATGCAACGCTGATGACTGGACCTCAGCAAGCCTGCCTCCGCCAGCAGCCGGTTTGGTTTAACACCCTTTGGCGGTGTTATTTTAGCGCTTTTCACAGATGCTAATGAATGACTCGCTTGGTCAGAGCCGACAAGCACAATCTGCTGGTTGCTTTGGGCATCAGTCACTGGCTAAGGAAAGAGCCGCAGTGCAGGCTCAGGCGGGCCTCAGCTCGGAGGACTCACCCCGGGCAACCGATGTCCGCAGACACGGGTTAGACCTGGTGCCTGGGAAGTCACGGATGGAACCCCGATTCCCATCACTAGAGGAGCTGTGCTTTCACAAAGCCTGGCGAACAACGCGAGGGGAGCAGCTAGTGCCTCTGCGTTCGAGAAAGGCACAGAGGAGGGATGGAAACAGAACTTGACGCCACACGCCAACACGGGCACGACGGCGGGAGCACTGCGTTGAGGAGGACTCGGAGGTTCTCGCTGGCAGAGTGCACTGGACCTGGTAGGCTGCCTGTCCTGAGCGTGCCATGGAGGGGCCGCGAGCCCCTTTGGAGGAGCTCACCGGCGGGCGGGGCTTTTCTGCGGGGCGGAGCCGTTCCGCCCACCCCACACCCGCCTGGGCCCCGCCCTGAGGAAGTCCAGTACCTTCGTGGCCAGCAGTCGTGTGAGATAGATTTCAGACACCATCTTGCTCCCCCGGTCCCCCTCCTTCTGGTCCCCGTGCTCGTGGTTCTTCACCAGGTGCCACGTCTTGACTCCGCTCTCCAGGTCGGGGGTGATCATGGGCGTGCGCGAGCGGAGGCTGTCGGGGCTGCCTGTGTACCGGATCATGTTCTCTGCAAGGTGAGGACCCCACGTGTGGGCGGCCGCTCAGCCCCCAGCTCCGCGCTGGCCCAGCCGCTGTGGGCGCGTCCTCCTGCAGTTCGCGGCACTGACCCACCACTCAGTCCCTTCCTGGAAACAGGGCGCTTTTCCCACCACCTCCGGGAACCCCGCCCACTCCTCCCACCTCTTCAATTCTCCTCCTCCGGCACTTCACCTCCGCAGCCCTTAGTGACTCAATTTGTGAAAAATACAAGCTCGTCCTTTTTCATACTTTTCTCTGTACGTGTGCTCAAGCCACGTCTCAGGACGTGCTCCATGTACACAGGTAAGAGCAGAGGTAGAAGCAGGTGATTGCCCCCCGCTGCCTGTGGGGCAGCCCAGCCACTGGCCGGGCGCTTGTGCTCCTCCCTGCCCCCACCCTTGGTTTGGGCCAGTTTTTCCCGTTTATTTGCTGAAACGTGGAGGGTGGGGAACTGACCGCTAAATAGGAAGGGAAGATGAAGGTCCCATCCTAGGGGCTGTGGGTGCCCTTCTAGGTTTTCTTCTATTTATTATCCAGAACGATCCTGGGAAGCTGGTAGCTATTTCAATCTCTCTGGTTGGTAAGAAAACCACATCTCCTGGGGGCAGGCAGCTGACCCCACTGCCACAGATGGTGGCAGAAGGGGCTGTTGTGCTGCCCACCGCCCCGCCCCAGGCTTCCAGCCCCACCCAGCACCGCCTCCCTGCCCCCGAGAGCCAGAGACCGGGTCTGTGCCTTCCCTCAACTGCTTCATAACAACGTGACCTTTCCAGGTCGCTTAGCCTCCGCAGGAGTTGTCATTTGCTAATCTGCATAATAGGAGGAAATAATAATTATTTAATTCGTGGGATTGTTATGAACATGACGTGTGATAATTGGGCTCACAGAAATGAAGCGTGTTAGAGCCCGAGAGCCGCTCGTGAAGGTGAGACTTTCCTCATTCTGGGGGTGAAGGCATCATGTCCCCAGCCGGGCCCAGGAGCCTCTTCCCCTGTGGTCTGTCCGGCTCGCCCTCTGGAGGTCAGCCTGCCTACGCCCCCTCCCCTGGCCCCACAGTGCTGCCTCCTCCCCAGCACGCCCCGAGAACTCACCATATTTACTCGCCGAGGTCCTGGAGACGGTGGAGTTGTTCACCGCATTGTAAGCTGTCACCTGCTTGGACACTAAAGCCACCACGGAACCGTCCGGCACCTGCAGGGAAAGCGCCTGTGAGGGCCTCTGGGCGCAGAAACTCTGCCGCTCAGACATAGGGCCAGTCGTGATGAACCTGGTCCACATGGGACAAGCCGTGTCTCCCCGGAGAACGAGCGGCCACAGGGTGCAGCCGCCTTTCCCCAGCATCCAACAGGACAGATCTGAGGGCTGGGCAGTGTTCTGCGTGCCCTACTCTCGGTCTCCACCAGCTGCTGACGCCCTGAGAAAGCACCCAGACTTCCACTTCAGGGTCTTCCCAGAACAGGCCCTTTCCCAGAGACCGCACCCTCATCCTATAGGGAGTGTGCCTGTGAGTATCCGCTCTGCAGAGGTCAAGGTTTCCTGGCTGAGCAAACGTGAAGTGGATGGCGAACTTGGCGTCCTGCCTCCGGGTGACCCTATTCCTCCAGGGCTGAGACTTTCGGCTGCCCAGTTAGCTGGCTCTCCCTCCTCCACGCCCACCTCACCTGGTAATGCGCCAGCGTGTTCAGTCTCTTCCAGTCATTCTCGATCTTGGTGGTGATGTCTTCGTCCTGCAGAATCATCCTCGCCCCACTGCCTTGTCGCCACTCTGCGGGGAGAGCAGTGGCGGCTCAGAGCGACCCGGGGCCCAGCAGTGGGAAGCCTGAGGGCCCTGTGCAGGCACCTACAGGGCGCTACCTCAAGGGCGCCTCCTCAGACAGACAGGCGCCAGAAGATGCTCCGAGTGGGCGCAGAGCTGCCAGAGTAGAAGGCCGAGTTCCACTTCTCGTCTGAACTCTCTGCTGCAAGTGGGATAACATCACCCACCCTCCCCTGCCCACCTGTTTGCTGGAGCGGCCACATCTGCAGCAGGTAGACACTTAGTAAGTAGGGGCTGAATGAATGAGACAGGTGGCAAGCAGTTAAGAAAGCACTAAGCAAGCGCCAGGTGGCGTACATCAGCCTTGCCGAGTGCAAGGTCTTGGAGCTAATGATACCAAGGCGCCAGGCTCCCGCCACTGCAGGACCAGTTCCTGTGCCAGGGGTGTTCTGCACTCAAGGCTGACAGGTGGCCAGGGGGCCTTGGCGAAAACGCAATGAGAGATCAACAAGCTTGATTAGTGTGAGCAGGAAAAGCCCCGTCCCAGAGGGATAACAGCCGAGGTGGATAACAGCATCCTGACGATCTAACACCTAATTATTAGGTGCTGTAGGTATATAGTTACATCCCCAGATTCTCCTCATGGGCCCAGACACCTACAACACAAGGGCTCGCTGATGGGTCCCACGTGGGGAAATGGAAAACTGCTTCTCATCTACCAAATCCCCATCATCACACATAGTGCAAGTCATGTGGAGAGGCAGAAGTACATTCCAGCCTTGAAATGTGTGCGCATGGAGACCCAGGTGTGTGCCAGACACACACCAGCTCTTGTGCATGGCCAGACACACACCAGCACGTGTGCATCTGCCTGTACACAGACAGACAGACATACACACACACCCAGAAAGGAAAACTGGCCTCTTAAGTTCAAAGGCAATGGGTGTTCCAGCCAGGAGGCCAGGAATCTGGTTTCTAAGCAGCCAGGACCCTGAACAATGCCTCCTGGACTTGAACTTGCAAGCGTTCAGGGGTTGGAATGAGTTTCTGGCAGTCCTTGCCTGACCCTGGCCCTCAAGACAATCTCAGAGTCCCTCCCTCTGTGCCTCTCCTGCAAGGCTGAGCTGTGGGTCCACGAGCAGCCACAATTTGGCAGAGGGAACACCGACTCCTCCCTTCCTGGGGCATCTGGTGAGACTAGTGGTGCAGATGAAAGGGATGTGCCAGCCCTTAGGAAGAGCAGAGATGTTCCTAAAATCCAAAGGCCCACCCCAGTTCCCAGGCTCACCTGCTGCCTGGCTTAGAGCTTCCTGCAGGGACGTCAGGCCAACCCCTCCAGGAATGAAAACACGAGGGTGTGATGTGTGTTCACTGGAGCGGAGCAGGAGCCTCACCGGGGCTCACTGCCAATGATGGCACAGCTGGAGCTGGCGGTGGCAATTAGAGTCTGAGGCCGGGAGGGTAGTGGGCGAGAGGGAGAACACCCCTCTGAAGGGCCTGGTTGCCAGTGTGGGTCTGTTGTGTTGTTTTGTTTGCTGAGTTCTTTGGGTCTACAACAGTGGTAGTCCAACTTTCCATATGGACGCAGTTTATATTATTTTTGAGTAACTGGGGCAAGAGAGTATCTCCCAACTGGTCAGGATGCTGACATGCATGCAGTGCAGTTGGACTTTGGTGGGGACCAGCTTGAGCCAAGGAATTCAGCAGTCAGGCTTCACCCCAGTTGCCCGGAAGATCCTGAAGGACAAACCTCTTGGCTCACCTGCTTGCCTCGTGAATGGTGCTCGGTCAAGTTAGCGTGTGGGGGGAGTGGGGAGTAGAGAGACAGCTTCTCCCTGGAGAAGCAGGGGATGAGCTTTGGATACTAAGTTCACTGGTCAGACCCAAGGAAGAATGAAGTCTCCTCCACTGAAGAGGACTCGAGGCTTGCCAGGATTAGCTGGGGAAGGCACCAGCCCAGGAACAGCTTCCTAGTTTAGCAGTTGCATCAGCCCCCTTGCAGCTGGAGCTGCAGCACAATTGAGTGGGGTTGAAACAAGCCACACAGCTGGCGGGCTGAGCAATGACAGCTGGAAACTAATTCTGGAAAGAGAGGCAGGACTTCCTGTTGTGTAGCTTCCTGGAAATTGGGCAGTATGCAGCCTGTGCAACTGTACTCAGCAACCCTGGCTCTGAGTCATGTTCAGTAATTATGTAAGCAGATGACAAAAGTAGGGCAGAATATGTCTGTGCTCCCCTGGGGCAATCAAGGAATGATGGCGTGTCCTTGATTTAAAAAAATGCTGCTGCCAGATGCCTACCAGCAGGGCCAACCCAGCACCCGGGACATAGTAAGAACGTGATGAATTTTTATTAACATGATAATGACTAAGTGAATAAACAAATAAGTGAATGAGTGAAGGAAGGCAAAGGGTGAGTGAGTGAATGAGGGTGGCCTATTTTCCAAGTAGCAAAAGGATTTCCAGTGTGTTAGTGCACCGAAGTAGGCAGACAAAAAGCTAGAGAGGCTCTGTTTGCAACCTGAGACAGGCTGAAGTGGGCTCCTCAGAAATACCACCAGGCATGTCCATTGAGAGGTGTGAAAGATCTCAAATTATTATCGCTCATTCTACAAGTTTACTCCAGAAATTAAATGAGCAGATTGAGAGGACAGACCTAGAGGTCATCATTCCAGGCAATGCTCATTCTGCTGACTAGCTGCACTCTCTGGGAGGGGCACTGACCAGGCCCCTCCTCTGGGCAGGGCACTGACCAGGCTCCTCCTCCTCTGGGTGGGGCACTGACCAGGCTCCTCCTCCTCTGGGCGGGGCACTGACCAGGCTCCTCCTCCTCTGGGCAGGGCACTGACCAGGCTCCTCCTCCTCTGCGCGGGACACTGGGCCAGGTCATGGCTTGCAAAGATACAGGAAAGGAACCCCACATGCCAGGAATTCTCAGCCGGGAAGGCAGAGTAGCCACTACTCGGGGCAGTGCAGCATGGTGTCTGCCATGGCTGAGTCCACCAGGTGTAGGGAGGGAGTGTGTGGGGGGTACGATGGCTGGCCCCGAGCCGAGGCTGCACCATAATGCTGACGAGCTGCTGGCTCCACTCCACATACTTGGAGTCTCTGCATCCCAGAGGCCACAGCACTTCTCTTCCTATAAAACGAAGTCGTGCTGATGGGGTGGGCCATGCTTGCTCCACTGGTGGAGCTTTGGGGGCAGTGTTGATATTTGGGGGACAGCAGAATGGTCAATGGCAGCAAGGAACATGCTCTTCGGGATGCAGACACGGGGTCACAGGCTCTGCAAGATGAGCGTCCCGGTGCCCCGTGTCCTCCAGAACCTGCTCTCACGGGGTACCTGTGAGCAGTGGCTGCTGTCTTTTGGGTAATTGTCTCCAAAACTTAGGACTGTTCCCCCAAGTACCAATATGAGGATGGCGAGCTGGAATCAAGGAGGCCACTTAGCTTTACTTTTAACCATTGTTTTTGTTACCTCTTATACAGAAAAATTGCTATGTACTTTTTTCTAAAGTATCCGAGAAGTAAAAGGTGAAATTCTCTGCCTCATCCTCCAAAAGATCTGATAAATGAAAGCACAGTGGGCTGGAGTCTGGGGTGGGCAGCTCCATCCTGGGGCCTGCTAGAAAGAAGCAAGCCCCTGGGCAGCCCGGCCAGCTGGCACGGCGTGGAGGAGAGAGCATGGCTGGCTATTCCAGGCACCGAATACTGACTGGCCTGCTGAGAAGATACATCCTTGAAACTCACTCTTCCTGTCCGGGGTCCTTACCTTCACCTGCTGTCCTGAACACACACCCACTTCCAAGTTACTCCCTCCCTCCCTTTCATGAAACCATCCATCAGACCAGCCAGGGCTGCCAATGTTCCCCAGACTCAGCGTGGAATATCCCAGAAAATCCAATCCAAACAGCAGAGGTGGGCTCAGCTTTCTGGAACACTCTGGCACTATTTCATGACCTCTCAACACAGATGTGAGCCAGGGAGTGCTACCGAGTCAAGCTGGGATGAGGAAAAGCCATGGTCGAGGGCAAAGGTCGATAGCTGGTTGACGCTGGTGGCCTGGCACACACAGCCAAGGTCAGTTGGCCTCTCCCTGCCACAGGAACTGCCCACCTCAAGCCGAATGGTTGGGTTCATGCACTCTCTTCCCACTACAGCGACACAGAACCCCTCGAGCTGGTTGTCTCAGTTGAGGATGAGGCAGACATGCCACCTTCAGAATGAAGGACAGAAGCCTGGTGCCCGTGGCAGTGGGTTTGCGAGTAAAGCCAGCACAGGGGACCCTGAGTGAAAACGTGGCTAATTTTGTGTCATAGTTATTGCTGCATTTTCAATATAGGCTTAGTTTTCATAACAATAATGAAAATCAATGGAGCCCAGGGCTCCGCGTTTCAAGTGCAGTGTCTCCCTCCTCAGAGAGACTCTGTTCTTCTTTCAGAGTGGCACTAAAAATAGCTCTTCGGGTGCACACCTTGCTACATATGTGCAAGGTGACCCCATCCGAAGAGCTAAGGGGCAGTGCAAGGGCTCATTGGCCAGCGTCTATACCAGCCACCCACACACTTTCCTCTGCCCTTGGGGCACAGGGAGATGCGGGAAAAGACCTTGAGGCACCAGCAAGTGAGCTCCAGCTGGGTGACACCCTAGTGAATCTGGAGACGGTGACTCCTGGCAGTGCCCATGCCTGATGAGGTCACCACCCCATGTGACAAGAGGTCTGTCCTGCAGCCCCTGAGGCGGACAGCCATATCCAGCCTCTGACTGCATGCTCCTCAAACCCCATTCACTGAGTGCCCACAGAATGCCAGGGGCTGAGCAGGAGGGACTGATCTTGCTGGGCAAGGGAGGAGGGAGATACCCCCCAGGCTGGCTAGAACTGGCTGAGCCAACCCTCCTGCTCCAAGAGGGCCTAACTGCACAGTTCGATGCATGCACTTCCGCCCCACCCCAACCCCCTTTCCTCTCCAGGACCCTGGGAGCAGGCTCCCACCAGGAGTGCCCACCAGGAACACACGGGGCCATTCTGCCTTCACAGTGTCCCCAGCAGAAGGCTGGGGAGGAGGATCTGGGACTCACCGCTGCCTACCTGTCAGCAGGTGAGCCTGGAGGGACACCTGACAGAGAGCCTGGAGACCCTTAACACCCAGCCACCTCCAGGTCTGGAAAGCGTGCATCCAAGCAGAGCTGTGGCCAAGCAGGCCAGGACAGATAAAAATGCCACTGCAGGGTCTCCCTGGTGACACAAGGGGTTAAGTCTCAGCCTATGAAGCTACTGGCAGCCACTGCAGCACGAGTTCGATCCCTGGCCAGGGAGCTTCCCACATGGCGCAGCAGACCTCTCCTGCCTCGCCCGCTGCCCCCCTCAGCAGTGTACTTCAGCAGATTCCCCTGTTCTGCTCCCCACTCTGTCTCTGGTGAATCCTCTCAACCCACGCACCTCTGGCCTACACCCCAGCTCTTGCATGCATAAATAAACAAATCTTTAAAAAAAATGCCACTGCAAATGAGGTCAGCAAATTGGCCTGAGGAGGGTGTTAGACTCTAAAAATGTTTTGTGAGAGGAGTTTCTAAATTATAAAATGAACTGAACAATGAAGCTTGGGCCTCAAAGAAAAAACACCTAAACAGAACTGTGCCCTAGGCACCTAAGGTATTAAGTCTTGCAAACTTGAAAGTGCCTGCCAGCTGGTGGGAACTCTTCCCTATGAAAGGAGGCTGTGCTCTATTTGAGCAGAGAAGAGCTAGAGTTAGTGGGGACTCTTGAATGTGGAACACGGGCTCTGGTGTCACTCCGCAGGCTGCTCTCTCAGAGAGGAGATAAGAAGGCAGGTGGTGGGTGTGGGGACAAAGCGAAGGTGACCCTGCCACTCATACGCAAGACACCCAGAGAAAATTACCAGGTCTGACCTCTGTGGCGGGCCCTGCCCAGCAGCCCCGAGGCCTGCTCCTGGCTCCACACACAAAGGACAGACACACGCACAATCCAATTTGTTACACTTCCACCTTCCAGGGAGAGAGGGAGGCGAAATAAAAAAGAGAAAAATCCCATTATCTTTATCTGTTCTTCCCATCAGGTGCAGCGGAAAATGCAAACTGGGGAGACAGTGGCTGTGAACTCTTTATATTTCACTCAGAAGATAGTGTATCTTTTTATTGCATAGAGGAATTACTTATTTGAAAAAATATATCCTTTCAGCACCAAGTGAAGGCGAGACAGAGTGGGCGACAGAGTTCTGGGGCTATTGATAGGGTATTTGCATTAAACTGGAGGGATCTCTGGAGGTCACAGCCTACCCAGAGATGGCAGGGAAAAGCAAAGGTGTTCTCTGCACCTCCCTGCTGTGTGACCAGGGCTCAGTCACTGTACCTCTCTGAGCTGCAGAATCTCCATCTGAGCATTGAAACAGAACAGCTATGCTTTCCTCTGGGGAGGAAAGAGGGGACAAAGAGAGGCCCAAGAGGCTCAGGAAATGAAGAGTGCTGCCTTCTGTCACTGTGTGAAGAAGTGAGGACCTTCTCCTTGTCACAGGGGTGCCCCATTCCTGGCAGAGAGCGGCCCCAAGATGGACTCTTAGGATATGTTTGTTGGAGAGTTTAAGTGATGCAAGAGGACACCTATACCCAATACCTGAGGCTGGAAAGGGACATACCTGGTGAGGACAGCCCCGCATAGAGCAGAGTGGGGTGCCCTGGGTCTTGTGTTCTGAGCCCCACCTGCCGGCACAGTCCTTAACCCCTGCCTGGGACATCTTTCCTTCCCTGTTTCCAAGAGACTGGAAATGAAGGCTGGCCCTGTGCCCTTCACTTTGGCTCCTGTGATGGTTATTTTTATGTGTCAACTTGGCCAGGCCATGGTGTCCAGGTAGATGGCAAAACATTAGTCTGGATGTTTCTGTGAGGGTGTTTTTGGATGAGATGAATATTTAAATTGGTGGAGTTGGAACAGAGTGAATTGGTCTCCACAATGTGGGTGGACCTGATATAATTTGGTGAAGGCCCAAATAGAGCAAAGCCTGCTTTCCTTCGAGCAGGAGGCACGTCTGCCAGGAGACGTGACCTGCGTCTCCTGCCTCTCCCTTCCCTTGCATATTCTGGACTTGCCAGTGTCCATGCTACATTCCGAACTTCGGTGTGTCCTACCCAAATTCTATGTTGAAACCAACATGATGGTATGTGGGGCCTTTGGAGGTGACTGGGTCATTAGGGTGGAGCCCTCATAAACGGGATTAGTGCCTTTATAAAAGACACCCCAAAGAGCTCTCTTGCCCCTTCTGCCATGGGAGGACACAGCAGGACCTCACCATCATGGAATGTTCTGCCGTGTTGACTATGGCCTTGCCAGACTTCAGTTCTATGAGAAATCAATTTCTGTTGTTTCTAAGTTACCCCAGCTAGGACTCCTCCTAGTCCATGATTAATTAAGTTCTCCATAATTGCATGAGCCAATTCCTGCACATACATCTTTCTATACACAGACACTATGGTTCTGTTTCTTTTGAGAAATGGAAAGATGTTTCCCTGTCTTGGTTCCTTAAGGTCTGGCAAAGTCTGGTGAAGGGACGGAGGTGGGGGGGAATCCTTCCCTGGAGGGGCAATGAATAGAAGTGTCAGGAAGGAGGGCTAGGCCAGGGGAGGGGTCACAGTGATGACGAGGGGCGGGCAGAGACAGATGAGGCTGGGTTTACTTGGGACAGTTACAGGGTGGCCTGCAGTGTCCTGGCCTTGCCTTGCCTGGCAGCGGAGGTCGGCAAGGAGGGAGAAGCCAGTCTCCGCCTAATGCCTAACACCCTCAGCTATGGGAGCAGAGCGTGGTAGGGAAGGGGGTGATGCTTAACTGTCTTGTCTCTTTGCAAAGCACGTGGCGAGGGAGTGTCTCTGTGCCCATGTGTGTGAGTCCCTTTGGCATAGATTAATTTTTGATAATAATCACAGCTCACATCTGTAAATTGCTTTTAGGCTTTCAAAGCACTTTTACCTACAAGATGGGAAAAATGTGCTTTGCCTCTTCCTCCCCTTGGGGGCCATGAGGCTGAGTGGAATAGTGTGGAAGGTGCATTTGGGTCTCTGAGGTAGCCCCATTTTTCTTGTTATATAATCTAGCTTTGGTGGAAAGAAGACCGGTCTTGGGGGTGACTCCAAAACCTGGATTTCATTTCAACAAAGAACATTCCTCAGGAGAGCATAAATTGTGGGGGAGGCCTTCTTGGGGAGTGTAATACCACTTCCCCAATGGAATGGGGCCCTGAGACCCCCCCATTTCTATGCTTCACCCCTTCATCCACCCCTGCTGTGGGGGCCTTGTTCCTGGGTCCTCCCACAGCACCCGTGATGGGAGAAGCAGCCCTTTTGTTCTCTGTACCTGACTCAATGGCAGTCGTGGTGAGGCCCAGTCCCTGCTAGGAGGTGGCCCTTCTTTGGCCTGAACAACCTCTAGTGGAAAGAGTGGCAGGTCTTGGTTGTCGGGCTGCCGTTGGGCTTCCTTCACTCATGGCGGATGGCAAGATTTATGGCAGCTGCTTTGGATGCTGCCACCTTCTCTCCAGATGGCTAACCCAACAGCCAAAGAAACCTTCATATCTTTTCAGTAACGCTCTGCTTGGCTGGGCTCATACCACCAGGCCTTTAAAGAGGACATTTTTGAAAGCTAGTAAGAAGCCTCTTCCTGTCCCACACTCAAGTGTGAGGATTCCAGGGAGGGAGGACTGGCCCTGAGTAGCATCTACCAGCCTCAACACAGTCTCTCCAGGAATCCAGTGGGCACAAGAAGGGGTGGGTGGCCCCTGATTCTGCATCTAGAAGGTGCCCCCTGTTAGTCTGGGGCTGAGAGGACCTTGAAGAAGATGACCCTATCCTTCCTGAGATCCATCAAGCGTTCAAGCCGCCATGGGGTGGGTGTGTTCACCACCCATTTTCTGGTAGTGGAGCGAGCATTCCAGAGCAAAGAGTGGGTCTGGGTGCTGCAGGTCAGCCCGGCAGTCCCCGCCGCCTCCCTCGTGGGAAGTCAGCCATCCCCAAGCACCGGAGACACAGTTCCAGGCACAGGCATGCATGCGGGCCTCTTCCGTGCTCCAGTGCAGCCTCCCCATCTCACCCTCAGCATGGAGCTTCCTAGCCAGCTCCCCTGTGACCCCACCATGTCACAATCACCTCCCACACAGTGCAGATAAGGACCCAGGGAAGCCAGAACTGGACACCCCCATGGCTCCCCCAGATAACAACAGGAAAGGTGGTGCTACCTGGTTACCCTAGTAAGCTCAATCAGGGCTACTCATTATGGAGCACCCCACTTAATAGTTTGGGGTCTTCCCAGTAACTATCTTCTCTCCCGCCGGTTCACGTCACCAGTGCGGGATCCTTACAGCAGACACACTGTGCAGTCTGACCAGGCCAGGGACCAATGCCCAGGGCCGCGCACCACACCCCCACACGCCCACACCCACTCTCATACATTTCCTCCCTATCCCCTAAACCTCACATGCAGAGACACCTCCACAACGAAGGGGTGCACATGTCTGCCCCCCCTCCCCCTGGAGTCGGCGCACCACGCACAGGACCGAACGTCCCCGTCGCATGCGCCAAGAGGATGCGGTGAGTGAAGCAATTAAGATTGATGTGAGTGAGCAGAACTCCTCGGACCTGCGTCTCCAGGCATCAGAATTTGGGGGGAGGTAGGGCTGGGAAGGGGGGGCTGTAAATTCCCTGTGGATTTCAGCAAATAGCAGCGATGCCCATCTGTCTTGGGTGGCTTAGCCAAAGCCAGCTTAGAGGCCAGATGGAGGGATTAGGGGCTCTGGAGGCCCTCCCGCCCCTAACTTGCCATGTCTCTCCAGACACACACGCATCGCGACTTCCCTCCCTGCCCAGGACCAACAAACAGGCGCATCCCGCGTTTCCCGACTGTCGTCCCTGTCAGTTCTGTTCTGGCAGTCGGCAGTAGCAGCCACCGGGACTTAGCGCGCGCACATGAAGGGCCAGGCTGAGTGCTATTGTGGCCAGGAGAAGGCTTTACATGCTTCAGCTCGTTTAGTTTCTACTCTAAGGTGAGCACTATTATTATTTCCATTTTATAGGGAAGGAAACAAAGGCACAGAAGGATCCAGTAACTTGACCGAGGTCACCCTTAGGGCTTGGTGGCCCCAGGCCTCAAGTCCAGGTACGTTGGACAACGACCCACAATGCTGAACGGCCTCCCTTCAGCCCTGGCTTCTTTGGCATCTGCAGCTCCAGCCAGGATTTCCCCAGCACTCTATCCTCTGAAACGCTGCAGCAAACTCACTGGATCCAAGCCCAGCCGGCCCTACGGGGCGTGCCCTTGTTTACAGAGGCTACACGATCGATCTGCTCCTGGAACATTCAAATAAAATTCATCCTGCCCCCCCGCAGGCTGCCATCTCTTATTTTTCTGTATTCTCTCTCTCCAGCTTCCCTCACCGACCCAAATCCCTCCGGCCATGTAGTCAGCAAAATGACAGACCCAGAGCAGAGGGGCAGGGAGTAGCCTGGGGCGCAATCAAGAGAGTGGCGAGAACACAGACGAGGGGGGCTCTGGCCCTAACTCCCCTTCCCTGCACAATGGACACCCTGCACGCATGGTCTGCTTGGAAGGCCCCACAGGCGGTCGGGTCTCCAGAAAATTGCCATCCCCTCTTGCTTCTTACTGCTAAGCGGCCATGGAAGCGCCCCCTTCTGGATTCTCGAGGGACCACGGAGACACCCACCCTGGGCTCCTGGGGGCCAGGCTTCCTTGCTGACCCTCTCCCCTCTGCTCCCTGCACCCTGGCCACACCTTGCTGAGACAGGTGAAGGGAAGAGGGCTCCAGCCATCGTGGGGGGAGAGCCGGGGGGGGGCACTCACCCAGGTCCATATCTGCAGCCTTGGGCCGGTGGGAACAGGGCACATTCTTGAAGATGGCATCCAGAATCTTTTCCTTGACCTGCGTAATGGTGTCGCAGTTGAGGATCTTCACTGGGACCTCCAGGCTGTTGGCGTTGTCTGGGTTGACACAGCTCAAGACCTGGGAGAGAGCGAGGGAGAGGAGGCACATTGGGGGGGGGGGGGGCAGCAGCAAGGGCTGCAGCTGTGTCCAGGTCCTCCTCCTCCTCTGCAGTTGGACTAGAGGGGCCAGGGCCCCCTCGCCCAAGCGTGTTCCCACCAAGCCTCTGCCCTTCTGCCCAGACAAGCAGCAGGAGTCGGGCTGCCCACTTAACTTCCCATCACCACAAACTTCATTAAAATCCTGGCTGTTCCAAAGGAATAATGTGCGAGCAGGTGGAGGCACAGAGGGGAAATCTGCATGAGAATGGACACTAATGCGTGCAGGCACACACTTGTATTCTCTCACACTCACGCACGAGCACACACACGCACGCCTGCGCGCATACACACAGGCGCCATCTCGGCAGCCCTGGCCCCCCTCCCCCTGAGATCCCTACCCCCACTGCGTGTGCCAGTCTGTCTTTCTCACTCCCTCTCACTAATGGGAATCTGACTCCTGTCTCAAAAGATTTCATGAGTTTCGATTTTTGTAAGGGCTTCGGGCTGACTGGAGCTTGCAGGATCCATAAGAAACCTTAATTTTCTTTAAAAATAAAATGGTGCCCTTTAAAAACTGCAGTTTCAGGTGACTGAGAACGCTTCCTGCTTCTGAACCTGAAACCTGGTGTCAGAGGCAGAGACCAGTGCCTGCTCGGGGAGTTCATGTTTCTTTCTGGAACTAGTTGGAAAAATTAAGATTATGCTTAAAAGCACCAAACTCTATGCCTTTGAAAGTTTTGGGCTGTTTCCAAAGACCTTTCTTCTCTTGCTGTTCTCCAAGAGGGCTCTCTACTTGGACACATGGGGTCTGGAAGAGGGGGGACTCCAGGGGCACGGGGTGAGGGTATTAGGGCCCAGTTGCTGCCACACTGTTCCGAACTCCCCCAGCCCTTGCCCCCTGGCTGGACTGCCTGAGCCCTCTGGGTCTCCCTCTCTGATCTTTCACTCCTCCCCCCACCACTTCCCAGGGGCCCTGTCTGGTTTGCAGACTCAGACAACAGTCCTCCTCCCACCCCACCCCCTCCTACTCCTCCCACCCCACCCCCTCCTGCTCCTCCCGGCGATGGAACCCGGCCCTAGCTGGACACCTGCCTTTCATTAGCAGCCAGACTGCCATCAGCTCCGACGGGAACAGGCCTATTCCATTAGGAAGGAAAAAACCTCCTAAACTTATAAAACTGAACTCTCACCCTCAGAATGTGCTAAACTAAAAAAGATGGTGGACCGTGTGTCCTTCTGATAGCCTCTTCCAGCCAGGCCCTTCCTGCTTAGAGCCCCTCGGTGGTCAAGCAGAGCCTGACGCTTTGTGCTGCGTTGTGCTCTGGGCTGTGTGCGTGTGCGCGTGTGCGTGGCTGTGTGTGTGTGCGTGGCTGTGTGCGTGCGCGTGTGTGCGTGTGTGTGCGTGCGTCATTCAGTCTCTATCAGGCAGTGATGTGGCTTTGTCTGGTCTGCCTGCCCGAGAGAGCAGGAGCCACAGGCTGCCACCTGAGTCTGCCCTCTCGGCCTTTCCACTCTGCCAGGGCTCACAGTGGCCTCGCGGATGACTCTGGGATGCTTCGGGGCATCCAAGGATGAAGCCACAGCCCCACGAGGTGCAGGGTTCCCTGACCACCAACCAGCCTCAGCTCCACCAGAGTCCCCTCCCCCATGCCCCAGTCTCTGCCTCTTGGCCAGTTTCTGAGTAACCGCCTTGTGTTTTTCTACCAGTCAAGGCTTCTCAAAGTGTAACGTGAATAGAACCACTGAGGAGTTTTGTCAAAAGCAGAGTCTGACTCTGGAGGTCTTGGATGGGGCCTGGGAGTCTGCATTTTAAAGGCTCCCAGGTGGGCATCTAGCACTTTAACAAGCTCCCTGGTGAGCATTTCGCATTCTAGCAGGTTCCCCTGTGATCATCTGGCATCCTGGCCCGTCCCCGGGTGACTGGCTGTCTAGCATTCTAGCAGGATCCCAGATGAGAATCCAGGATTCTAGCAGGATCCCAGGTGAGCAGCTAGTTTTATAGAAGGCTCCCAGGTGGGCATCTAGCAGGCTCTCAGGCGGGCGTGCAGCATTCTAGCTGGCTCCTGGGTGGGCATCTGTATTTCTGGCAGGTTCCCAGGTGAGCAGCTAGTGCTCTAACAGGCTCCCAGGTGAGAGTCTCGCGCCCTGCCCTGAGGCTCCCGGTGATGCCGAGGGCACTCCCGGCAGTAGGGCCTAGGCCAGGCTAGCTCACATGCTAGCATCCACCGAATCACCACTCAACGCTGAAGACGTGCCTTTGACTATCCGGGGATGCATCCCTGGGTCTCTCGGGGTGTCTTATGCTTAGCGGTTATCCCTCAGCCCAGAATGATTCATCATCAACTGGCCCAAAGCCCCCCAGGCCCTCACAGTCATCGCTGAGTCCCACCCCTTCCTCTCTTTCTAGTGGACTCCATCTTGAAGTCTCTCGTCAGTTCTATCTGCTTCTCACACACTTTCTTCCTTTTCCTCCTTACCAGCCTGTCCCCGCCCTCCCTTGCGGGGCGGGGGGTGAGTGTCCCTTCATAGCCTGAAAGGTGGCCTTAGAGGATCCCTGCAGCCATTTCTTCTCCATGCAAAACAGTGGAGATTTCTTCCCCTCCTCACGAGTGGCCTCTTCCCCAAGCGTTTCCACCTTTGCGGCTGGTTCCCTGACCCACTCTCCTCTCCTCACATTTTCTTTAAGTCGAGTCATCTGAAACCAGGCCTCTGTGCTAACAATAGTTTGGCCTCTGAAAGAAAGGAGGCTGCAATTTGAGGAGAGAGCATCATTACAACTCATCGTGTTGGATTCAAGATGCAGGAGCCGCTGAGATGGCAAAAGGGAGAGCAAGGGAGAGAGCTGGCCCGCGATGCTTCCACGGTAGTTCCAGCTCATTAAGAAATCTATCCAGGTCTCCATTTCGGGGATTTTTCTTGGTCCCTTTCCCATTTTAATCAGAGCCTCGACCTTGGAAAGGGCCATGTCTGCAAGAAGTGGGCGCTCATTCACAGGCAGCGGCTCCCAGGCCTCCTCCAGAGAGGGAGTCCCGGCAAATCCAGTAAAACGCCTTCGGAGCCTGCCCCGAAGGTGAGCATCGCCCAAGGTTCCCAGCCAGAGGGACAGGCTCCCCAGCTGGCCTCGGGACCTGGGGTTCACCCTCCGTTCCCCTCTCTGGGCCTTCGCCTGGGCCTGTGTGCGTGGGTCTCCTCTCCCGCTGGCACAATTCAGATCTGCCTATTCTCTGCCCACTTTGTCCCGCCCCTCGTGCCGCCATCCTTGGGCAGCACCCACACGTCACCCCAACACTCATCTTGTATTTATTTTCTGGCTCCCTCCTTTTGCTTCCTCTCTAAATTCCCGGAGGAGGTCTGTCCAGTGGGAGGTCACGACTCTCCTCAGAAAGCCGAGGACACGCTTCCTGGTCTTGGAGGGACGTGGGCAGCCAGCGGACAGGACAGTCAGGGCGGGAAAGAGGCGACAGGGTCTCTGGGGCACATGCTCCCCGCTGCACGCCTTACCCCACTCCTCTCGGGATGACTCTGGGAGGCATGAGTCTCTGTGTCCCCCATTTTAGTGGGACCTGTTAGAAAAATCCAAACTCTAGTGTTTGAGACCTGCCCCCACTGCCCAGCCGGTCAGAAGCCATCAGGGCTCCAAGCTGGTCATGCCCGACTCTGAACCCCGCTGCTCCTCCATGCTGAGCTTGCTGCCTCTGAGGGCGACAGTTTCTATCAGGAGCGGTGCCTGACCTGACAAAGGGGACCCCTCGTTCCCAGAGGCTACGCTGGCTTCACTTTCTACATCTTGGGCTTTGGACATATTTGACTTAGACTCCTGGGCAGAGGCGGGCTTCAGAGCCCTGAGGAGCTCTTCCTGGTGCCCTCTCTGCCTGCCCTCCCCTGCTCCTTGCCTGCGACCACTCACGAAGTGTGGGTTCTCCAGGCCGGAGAACCTGTGGGCAGGAGCCGTCGTTCGCTGGGTCAGCCAGCTGCTGGCCGCCACTCAGTGCACTGGCCTGGAAGCACCTAGCCTCTTGCAGTGTTGCTCAAATGTGCCTAAATCCTTGGTGCTCACATTCAGATGCCCCGGCGTGGGGGCACAGAGGGAGGCGGGCTGTCTGGTGCAGGATCAACGCCTGCGCGCCACAGCAGGCAAACCAGGGGTGACTTTGCAGCTTCCCATGTTCCTTCCCTCTGCCAGGTGGGAGCGGCTCAGGACGGAGCACACCTTCCAGAGCCCCGGGGCGCGGCGAGGCCGGCTTACCAGGGTTTTGTAGTCGATCTGCTGGCGGATGAGCTTGTCCTCGCTCAGGGAGTAGCGGGCCTCTCCCGTGATGGCATCGATGGGGCCCTTCTCCATCTGTTGCTTGATGGCGCAGAACAGGGAGAAGAGGGGCTCCCCTGCACACTCCTGGATGCAGAGAAGACCCATCTGGGCGTGTGGCCACAGCCTGCAGAGCCCACCCTCCCGCAGCCCCTGCCTCTCCGGAGGGCTCTCTCCGCTCCTCCGTTTCGCTTCTCTCCGCTCCCACCTGCTTTACTCTTGGCCTGTCCGTTTCCTCACGTTCAGATGCTCATTTCTCCTGGCTCTTCGGACCCAGGGTCTTACCCATCCTGCCCTCTCCTGCACTGTTTCAGAGCTCTTTAGTCCTTCCTCCCGCCTCCTACGTGCCTCTCTGCCCCTTCTCTCTACCCTGCTTTCTCTGCGGCCCCAGCAGGAGACAGAGGTCAGGCCTCCAAGGCGTGAACTCCTTATAAAACAAGTTAATAATTGGAAGCCGAGGCCTTTTCCACCTCCCAGGCACATTATGGGCTTATCTGCGGCCACACACAGCTTCTGTACCTGCCTGGGACGCTTATCAGCCTTAGCAAGTCTGGGGCTGGGAGAGGCAGGAGGGAGGGGAGAGGAAAGCAGGGAGTAAAGGGTGAACACGGTGCTGGCGCTAAGGCTCACACAGGGTCTCTCGAGGCTCATCTCGCCCCCAAGGACCCAGGGAAGCAGACTTCGGGGGCTGGCTCTCAGCAGGGACTGACTATGGGGCTCGGTCTTCAGAGATGGGCCAGACTCTGTCCCCTCAATGATGAGGGGAACTCCATTTCTTGGTGGTGTTCTTACCCCAGATGTGGGGAGTGGGGATTTTGAGTCTGTGGGGGAAATGGGGCAGGCTGGAGAGGATATAGGTTAATGCCCCAGCTGGCAGGGAAACTGAGGCAGGGCCAGAGATACCCCCACATCCAGTCCTACCTTGAGGAACTTGTAGAGCAGGAAAGTGAACCAATTGGTCAACATCTTCTCAGCCACTGATTCCGTCCTGTCACCAGTCACCAAGGGCCCCAACAGAGCAAGACAAAGACAGAAATGCCAGTCAGACCCCTGGACTGGGAAGGCAGCAGAAGTTTTCATGGTCTGGCTGTTTAAGACTTTCAGGCTGAGTCTTGAGAATCAAAGAGTACATGAGTTCTGTGGGCTCTGAGACACCCTGAAGGAAAAGGCGAGCTTGGTCTGCAACGCTGGGAGCCGGTTTCCTGGGCTCCCGCTGCGGGTAAGTTTTTGGTGGGAATGTGCTAGAGCAACTCTGTCCTCTTTATGACAACTCAGCACACCCACAAGTGGCCACTGAGCCCCTGAAATATGGCTAGTGAAGTTTCAATTTTATTGAGTTAATTAATTTAGATTTAAATAGTCACATGCAGTCAGTTATATTAGATAGTTCATCCTCAGCGAACCTTAAAGGATAGGACAGGGCAGGATAGGACAAGATAGGGTAGGGTTGGGTAGGGCAGGGTGGGGCAGGATAGGATAGGATAGGATGGGGTAGGGCAGGGTAGGGAAGGTAGGATACGGTAGGTAGGGTAGGGTAGGGCAGGCTAGGATAGATATGTGTGCCTTTGGATGAGAAAAGGGTCTGGGAAGATACTAATTGGGTAGGGAATGAAAAGGAAGGTGGCAGAGCATAAGTCATGGGGGAAAGTTCAGCTAGACCAGATGGAGCCCCTCATCCTAGCCCAGGGCCCCCAGAGCTGACAGCAGTGTGGAGCTGGACACCCAGTCATTCCCAAGAGACTCAGACCTTGTCCTATCTCAAAGGTTTCAACATTTGGGAGTCAGGACCCCTTATGGGGTTGTTGGAAATTCCCGAGAAGCCTTCTAGGGCTTCATTTGCAAAGACAGGAAGTTCCTTCTTGAGTCTAGCTTGCAGCTTTCACACTGCCACCCAAGCCCATTTGTTCTTTGACTTGCGAAGTGAAGACACTGCAGCAGTGATACTGGCCACGGGACACTTTCTTTCAGTGACATACATGTAGAGACAACAGAGTCTATTCAAACTTGTACTAAGTACGTGGCCAGCTTCAGAGAGAGCAGCCCGTGCAGTAGGTTGGATAGAGCTGAAAGTTGCAGTTGCCAGAAGATACTGATAACTAAAATCCCACGGTAGCTGGGCAGCTGCCAGCAGAAAATGAAGCTGGAATGAGAAGAGGAGGGAGCCTGCTGAAAAAGGGGGCAGCCAGGGGCAAGAAGAAAGGGAGAGGGAGGCGAGCAGAAGAGAGAGAGGGCATCTGGGAGGGAGCAGAGGGAAAACAGGAGGAGGAGCCACGGAGACACAGAGCAAGACCACACCGGGAAATTGTCGGTGGGAGCTCTGGCAGGCGGTGGGAACCCTAGAATTATGCCAGTGGGTGGCTGCGTGGTGAAAGTAAAACAAAAATCAAAATGCTCTACCTTGCTGTTTCCAGAGCTGTATGATCGCTCCTGTACGGAGCAAGCTTTTACAGCTGTGCAGGCGAATGCCCATTGTACCAGGAGAAAGCCTGGGGTAAACACCTCGGAAAGCCAAATCTATGCCGGCCCACACGGGACGCCTGGCCGCAGCCCCACAGAGCAAGAGTGGAAGGCGGGGGCAAGGCAGAGCAGACGGCAAACGGGTGGTCCTGGAGGAGGGCTGGACGCCGCGGCCTGACGTGGGCAGTTTCCGGAATTATCTGCAGGGGGCCAGAGATGCTGGAACAACAGCCCACGGGAGACATGGCCTTCAAGTTCAAGTGGCAGGAGGACAAGTGAGGAGTCTCTGTCTCCTATGACGTCAGAGTCCCTGGGTATGGTGATGTCTTCACATGTAACCATTCGGGTTTCAACTCTACAGAGGATGAGGTGTCCCGTGGATCCGGCGGGGTGTGGGGAGGGGCCCCTGGAAGTGGGCAGTGCTCATAGCTTGTGCCAGGAAACCCTTGCTGTGTGGAGTCAGGCACGTGCCTCTGCAAGGTTTAGTTCACACAGGCTAGAGGTGCTTCTCACGCTTGCATATGCACTCAAGGTGCCCAGGTTTCTCCTTAGAATGCAGACTCTACACTCATAGCGGGTGTGGGGTGGACCTGAGATTCTGCATTTCCAATAAGCTCCAGGGTGATTTGTGATTGTATTTATTTTTAATTGATGTAAATGCAAATGATTGTCAAGGGGACCGCTGAGGCCTGCAGCGGGTCAGCATTAGCTCAGCTCAGGCCTGGGGGCCCTTCAGTCTGTGTGTCCTCCGCAGCTGCACGGAACTCCTCCTGGAACTCCCAGGGGGTGGTGAGGAGGTGTGTGTGATGGGGGGTCCCTGACATGCCCCCTTCAGTGGCGAGAGGGCCGAGTGAGGCCAAAGCTTGATCACTGATGGTGAGATGGTAAAGGTGGGTTCTAGGAGAGCCCCGGGGGAGCTCTCTGATAGAGAAGCTGGGGGATGGGAAAAACGATCTCAAAGAGTCCACATGAGAATTCCAGCAGGAAGGGTCCAAATCAAAGGAGAATAAGGGCAGAGAGAGACGTGGAGAGCAGGTAGGGACAGAAGAAACTCCCAGGAGAGCAGACAGTGGTCGAGGCCAGGCACCCCGATGGAGAGACTTGTCCCTGAGAGCCTGGGGTGCACCTGGCCTCTGGGCAGGTCTCAGGGACACGGGCACTCAGTTCTGCCCTGAAAGGCGGGGAACCAGGCCAGGGGGGCGGCCGGGCAGGGCCCCTTACCTCCTGAGCAGCAGCTTGGGGTGGTTCTTGCTCTCCAGGTTCTTGTCGATGAGGTCGGCCAGCAGCTGCTTGAGCACATCTGTGGCGTACTCCAGCTTGCTCTGCAGCACCGTCATGATGAGCGAGGCCACGTTGCCGCGGTCGCGCATGGAGAAGCTGCGCTGGGACTCCAGCGTGCGGATGAAGGACAGCAGGAACACCTTGTTGTTGATGAGCTGGGCGAAGAGCTTCAGGCCTTTCTCCACGCGCTCCTGCCGGTAGCCCGGCACCTGCAGAGGCGACCAGGCGGTGGGTCCTGACTCCCCCCGTCTGTGGGGGCAGGCCGGCTGCGCCCCAGGGACCCCCACGCCCAGCGTGACGGGGCACCTTGCGGACCCTGTCCCCACCACCCACCCACTGCAGGCCGGAGCCCACCTGGCTAATGCCATCAAGTCTGTCACTGTCCCTGACACTGTCACCGTCTCTGGTTCATAATCAGCTGAGGTGCAGAGAGGACATCACTGTCAGGAATGGCGGCACAGGAATGTGAGCCCACTTCTGCCAGGCTCCCTCATGGGGGTGCACAGTGGGTGGTGAAGGGGGCATTTCAGGGCCCCCCCATCACACACACCTCCTCACCACCCCCCGGGAGCTCCAGGAGGAGTTCTGTGCTGCTGCGGATGACACACCAGCTGAAGGACCGCTAGGCCTGAGCTGCCTAATGCTGACCCGCTGCAGGCCCCAGTGGTCCTGTTGACAGACCGTGCCTCTGAGTCAGGACTTCTGGCTCCCCCTGGGCTCGGACGCCGCCACTCCCTGTAATGTTGGCTACATGCTCTTACTCCTTTGGTAACTAAGTTCATTCACTTCAAATAAAATGGATCAGTTCAACTGCTGCAGGCTCTCCTGGACTCTCGTGTAAAGGTTTCTTAGGGACTTCTGAGACCCTGCTCTAGCCAAGCGAGGGGGGCAAGAAGGTTTTATCCTCCCGCCTGTGTCTTCTCTTCACTGGGAGAGCCTTGTAAGGGTGCCGGGGGGGCAACCAGCCAGTGTGGGCCAGGCACCCAGCTGGGCGGGGAGCACGCATCTCTGAGAGGCGCAAGAAAGTGTCAACATGCAAAGACCCCTAACTGTCCTGCATCAATGCAGCAGCTCCCCAGGAACTGCGGTCGGTTGGCCCCACGGGACACCTAGGATGGGAACAAAGACCCCATTGCCACGCACAATAACAGGAAGCATCGCGCAAGTGTATTGTGAGAAAAGTCAGATGAAGAGGGTGGGCTGCAGAAAACCACTCAAGATTTTCAGGAAACAATTACAATGAATCAATGGTGGCAGGAAAGTGGCTTTTCTGGGGGCTGGTTGTGACTGGAAGGGGCACATGGGGGTGTCTGCAGGGCTGGTGACGTTCTGCCTCTTGCTCTGGAGGTTCCTGATGGTGTTTTCAGTCAGAGAAAAGCATGGAGCTGTGCTCAGAAAATGTGCACACTCTGCATGTATTGGTCCTTTAAAACAAAAGGTTTACTTAAAAAATAATGCATCGCCTCTGCCCTGAGGGAAGCTGTCTGAGCCAAGGAGCGGGTCCTCTCCAGGTGCTAGAGGAGGCAGGGACACCCAAGGGAGGGGCCACAGAGACGGCTTCGTGAGGGATGAGTCTGCCCCGTGGGGTCTTCCAGAAGGGGTATGGAGCATGCAGCAGTCAAGAGGCAGTTTCAGAGCCGGTCAAGCTGGGGTTGACTCTGCCACGGTATTTACTAGTTGGGGGATCCTCAACAGACTCAGTTTCTGCATCAGCAAAATGAAGGTGCCAGTTCACACCACCTGACACCCTATTGCTACCCCGGGGCACTGTGGCCACAAGCAACTTCCCCAAGACCGTCAGGTCAGGCGGGAGCCCAGCAGGGGGCCGGGGGCCCAGCTGCCCCGGGGGTTGTTGTGAGCACTGGGGGAGGAGAGGGGAAGAAACCAGTCTCATGTGTGGTCCAGAGACAGAGTGGCAATTGTTTTACCCTTTACTCTAGAAGCTTTAAATTGGGGAAGATGGAGGCAGAAAGCCTGATTTGCGGCAGGTCCAAGAAAGCGGGGATGCAGAGTCAGAATGTGGGTCCCGCTCATTTACAGAGCCCCCGCGTTCCGAGTTCGGGGCCTGGGCCTGGCTGGGGGCATAGGCCTGTCAGACGCAGGCCCGGCCCTCCAAGACTCAGTCTGGAGGTGGCTCCTGAGTCTCCAGGCACTTCCGTGTCAGGGACGCCACGTGCTCACCCCTCAAATCTCTCTCGTCAAACTCTAGCGCCTTGGCCTCAGCCCCTGCCGCAGGTCTGGAAGCTGGGGTATGTGTTCCCAAGTCAGGCCCCTGGCTGAGGACCTGGGACTTGGAAGGCTGCGTGGGAAGGCAGTTCTCAGAAGAGATGGGAACTTGCCAGAACCCAGTGGGGACAGCCAGGGTCTCCTGTAGATCATCCCAGCTAGCAGCATGGCCCTTCCTGGAGAATCCCTCATTCCCCTCGAGCTGTTCTGCCTCTTTCCTGGTGTCCCAGTTTCCCTACCCCAGGGGCTTGATGAGGGAAGGACAGGTGGCTGCACTCACCCTCAGAGCGGTTCTGTCTGCCCAGCTGCCCGCCTTCCACTGCCCTCCGTCCCATCTTTGGGACTGCCCCTCACGCATGTGCCATGTTTTAACCTGTTCTGTCCTTCAACCCCCCCAGAAGACACCCCTACAATTCATTCTAATGATGATAGAGCCACTTCTTGCCCACCTACTGTGTGAAATGCACAGTGCTGGCACATTGCATATCTTGCGCCAATTAAACTTTGAATGACCTGGCAAGACTCAGTGTGGCCTCGTGACAGTCTCTCAGAGAAGCCACTGCAGCTGTCCCAGGCCGGCCAGCTGGTGAGGGCGGTAGGAGATTTCCAAACCCAAACCCGAGCCCCCACCCAACTCCCCCATCCTTGGCTCCATCCAGGCCAACCCCGGGACCTGGGAGGTGACTGAGTCAGCTCCGAGTCCTCCCTTGGTTTCTGGGGCAGGGCCCCTGGCACTTTTGGTTAGCCACTGAGGGCAGGCAGGGGGTCCTGAGGACAAGGACACAGGGCTGATCAGAGAGCACTCGTGGAGAGAGGGTCTGCTCAGAGCCTCCTGGGCAGCAGGGCACTGGGGAGAAAGTCCGAGCAAAGTCACCGGCGGGAAAACGGCATCTCGGTCAATTGGCAGCGTGGGATTTGGAATCAGAGAAATGAACTGACTCATACTTGGAGGAAAGCTCCATCACCTCTGGGCTCTATTGCCTCATCTGTAAAATGAGAATCCGAGTGCCTGTGTCATAATGTTTTATGAACATTAAACAAGATAATGTATGTGACGCGCTTGGCACACACAGCGTGCACTTAAACAGCAGCAGGTTTATGACCTGCTTTTTCCTACTCCATTGGCTGCTTAGCACAGATTAGCCCAAGAGTCCCCGAGATAGCTAATGCACAGACACAGCATATCGGGTGTGGAAGGTAGGAATTTTCTCCCCAGTTTATGAAGGGGGAGATGGGAGCGAAGGATCGTGGTAAAGAGTATCAGAACAATTCCCCTTTGTAGCTTGCCATCCCCGCCTCCTAAGCAAATGCCACTCTGGAACAAGACTTTCTTTATTCACCAGATGGTTTGATAATTTAGCTGAAGTCTGTGAGTATAAAACTGGATAGTAAATTTTAATTGTAACCCAATAGGTTAGAGCTTAAGAGGCAATGATGGGCTGAAATTGGGGGGTGTATTGGCTCTGTTTTAAATGGACTGGTATGTGACCCCTGCCTAGGCAGCCCTTTCCCCAAATGCCCAGACTTCACCCACTGGTCATGGAAGAGAGCTTGGTGGTCTGCTCTCCAGGACAGTGTGAAACCAGAGGGCATCTTCTTCACACACAGGTATCTCAGCATCCATGAAGGCCAGGAATGCTGCTCTAGATTAGTCAGTGGCTTCCCTGGGGTGTCTCTAGATTCAGAAAACTGACAAGGAGTGACTCTCCTGGGGGCAAGACGGGACTGGGAACAAAGAAGAAAAGATGGAGCCACACAAGATCCCAGGATCTTGCATCAGAGGCTGAATCTCACACAATCCCAGGCCAACTGTGGGACAGTAAAAGTTCATTTCTATCTGCAATCGATGAATGAGCTTAATGGAAATGAACAAGTCCCATGTCTGGCATATTCCCAAAAGGCTGGAAGCAGGACTTCCAACAGATATCTGCACCCCAGCTTATTCACGGTCACCAACAGTTAGAAGCAACCCCAGTCCACTGACAGATGAATGGATAACTAAGACATGGCATAGATGGCAACAGAATATTATTCAGCCTCAAAAAGGAAGGGAATTCTGCCATGTGTTACGACATGTGAATCTTAAAAATGGAAGTGAAATCAACCAGTCACCAAAGGACAACGATTATGATTCCACGTACATGAGGCAGCCAGAGTAGTCAACCCCACAGAAGTAGAATGGGGGCCAACAGAGGCTGTTGGGGTTCGGGGTGGGGGGAGCTGCTGTTTTGCAGCCAGAGAATTTCAGTTTGGGAAGATGAACAAGTCCTACAGATGGACAGTGCTGATGGTCGCAAGAAAAACAAAACAAAAACCCGACACGGTTAAGTTTGTGTTCTGCGTGTTTCCCCGGAATTGAAAAAAAAAAAAAAGCCATGTGACCCACTTGATTCAGAGCTGGTGCCTGACAATGAGTCAGCAGCTGGGCTCCCCACAGAACAGGGGTCAGCTGGCTGCCAGCTCCCTGGGGTGCAGGAGAGGGGGGCCACGGAGCTTCCCTTTATGATTCAGAGAAGGATAAGAGCATACTCCGTCTGAGGGGGAGTTTCAAGGTCACTGCAGGACATGATGTGACTGATAAAGCGGGCCCCGGGAATGCTCAGGGGCAGGGCTGGGATGGCCACCAGAGAGCATCTAGGGACTCAAACAGGCTGGGCAGGTGGTCATCAGAAGCCAGCAGCCCTGATTCTCAGGGGATTCTTCCAAAGCCACCGGGGGCGGAGCTCCTCCCACGTGCCTGAGAGATGCACAGGGACAGCCAGTGACTCCTGGTGACACAGGGCTGGGGTGCCCCGTGCCCTGGGTGGACAGTGTCTCCATGGTGAGAAGAGGGCTGAACAAGGGCTCTTAAGGCGTTCTGGGTGGAGAGATAAGTTTGCTGTAATTCCTTCTACAGTTCCAGAGACCTCTCTTTGGGGGTGCCATAAATGCTGGGGAGCAAGGCAGGCTGGGTCAGGGCAGCGTCCAAGAAACAGGGTCCTGGCTCTGCCTTGCATGGAGGAGACAGGGCATGTAGGGGCTCAGGACTGCCTTCTGTTTTTCCTTCCTGAGCCTGGCTGGCCAGGCAGGCTCTGGGGTTGGCACCTTGCTGAGGAACAAAGACTCAGCATTGGGCAGCATGGTCCTGCCTTGCTTCTCTCAGGAAACTGATCTTAAGGGGGAGGCCTGGAGCAGTGCACCTAGGGGGGAAGCCTAATAGCTTTCAGCACAGGCTCTGGCACCATTCATAAGCATAATAAGGGTCCTCTGTATTCTGGTCCTGAGCGAGCAAGGCTGCCGCGTACAGTGAGGCAGGTTGTGCACTGAACAACCCCATGGGTTGCCACATATGAATGGAGTCATCTGGAGCAGTATAGTGTCCAGCCTGCACAAGCACTCTGAGACCCTGGGGAAGGAGGAATCCTGTAGCTCAAGGGCCCTGGCAGCCCTCGGGAGCATACTGGCCTTGGTATGTGCTGAACTGGGGCCAAGCCAGGTCTGAGAGTCTGAGGATCTATAAAGGTGCAAGTGCATGTGGAAAGGCCACAGGATACATGGGATCACATGAGGGATAAGATCTCTGATAGGATACGGGCTATTTATAATGCGGATCCTAGGAATGGTCTGGAAAAGTCTGGAAAGATGTGTGTGTCCACCAACAGAACACTTGGTGTGGGAAGTAGCTGACCCCAGCCTGCTCCAAAGCATTCAGACTCCTTTGCAAGGATGTTAACTTTGAAATGGTCTCAGAAAATCTGATTTAAAAGTTAAGTGCTTAAAGGAAATCTACTTGGAAATTGAGCTAGTGAAAAAGAGAGAATAATTCTATATGTTCATCCTAGTTGAATTCTTTCTTTGGTTTTTCTCCTTCCAGTCCATGGAGGCTATGGGAATGTTTGAACACAATTTCCCTTCTTAGGACCACTATTTCTATTCTAAGTCACACATACACAAAGACATTATTTTATTCAAATCATTCGACATTTCCTGCATGCCTACTCTGTGCCAAAGATGCCAGTGGAAGCCAGAATTACAAGGATAAATTAGGTCTGGGCATAATTTACACCCCCCAGCATACACACACGCACACACATCTTATCCTTCCATCACTCCTGTGTCCCTCCTTCGGCAGGAGCTCGCTTACTTATCAGTGGGTTAGGCACCCTGGGATTTTGAGGCAAATAAAGACAGGCTGGAGAAAAGATAAAGGGAAGAGAAAAATGAATGGGAATAGAGGAGAAGCAAAAGCAAGGAGAATAGAGACAAAGAAAATGGACAGATAGAAATATCACGATACAGATAACGTTTCATCTGTACACAGTTTTTCTTTGACTTGCGGTGGGGTGAAGTCCCAATAAGCCCATCGTAAGTTGAAAATATCATAAGTTAAAGTGCATGAAACACCCCCAACCTACTGGACATAGTTGCTTAACCTGGCCCACCTTCAGCGTCTCTGAACACTTAACATTAGCCTAGAGTTGAACAATGCCTATTGTATGTGTGTTGGACAGCTCATGTCATTTACTGAATGTTACACTGAAAGTGTGAAACAGAACGGTGGCAGAAGTTCTCACCATTAACACACACAGCTGAGAGGACCCTGGACATGACGTATGTTTGAAGTGCTGAACTGACTAGTATTAACAGTTGGGTGATGAGGGTGCGACAACGACTGCTTTATCCATGTCTCTTTCCTGATGATTTTCCAGAAAGGTTGACAGAAGGCTGTTTACCCTCATGATGACATCAGAAGGCTGACTGGGAGCTGCAGGTCACTGCTCTTGCCCAAAACGCAAGAAATTATCATAACACAGATCACCAGCCCGGGAAGAACTCAAAATTCAAAAGTCAAAGTTTGGCTTGTACTGAGTGCATACTACTTTTGCGTTTTGCTTTTGCGTAACGTAGAAAAGCCATACATTGATCCATTGTAAGTTGGGGACCATCTGTACCTGCCATGCATGTAAGCTCTTGTACATGTACCCACAACCATACGCATGGAGACAGCAGACTCGGTACCAGAAGGACAGGGAGTCCCCGCCTAAAGTCTCTGAAAGTGCCTCTTGGGATCAACCCACCAAAGACAGAAATGCACATGTCCCCACTACGAAACTCACACTCTTCACTCAGCAAACAAGTATGGAGAAATGTGTGTGAGGCCCAAGTCCTTGGGACTTGCGCTTCAGCAGAGGCGCAGGGCCCAGTGTCAGCTTGGAAACCCACAGTCATTCCCTAGGGTCACTCTCTGTAAAACTTCACCACGGCTGAGCAATGGGTCTGTTTTTATTTATGTGCAATGCAAAGCCTGGCATCAGTCTGCTTTCTGGTGCTGCTTAGCCTGCTGTTTGCTCCACCCTAATGAGGAACTTCAGCCATAGGGAGGGCACGAACTTAGTACCCGGAAGTCAAGAGCACGAGCTCTTCGTCGGGAGTGAACACTCGAGTCTAACTGCTTGGACTCGAGTCCTCCCAGTTGTGTGACCCCACACAACCCCTGGGCTTCTCTGTGCCCTTAATCCTGCCACAGGTTCATGGGTGTGCCTACTTTGGACGCTCTTGGGAGGCTAAATGAACGCATGCTCGCAAGGTTCTTAAACCCACCCTGGGATACAGCTGGCAGTCAACTAATAATGATTGTTCTTTATGATCATTATTTTGCCCTGGTTTCCTCATTTATGGTTCGCTTTTCTCTGGTATTTGTCTTGATAAGTCATTCCAACTCCCCTTCGGAACAAAGCGTAATATGAATATATGCATAAGCCAGATACTATGCTAGACAGTAAGTGGGATAAAATGTTCAAAAGATGAGGTCCCTGCTGGTACAAAAGACAGTAATGTTTTTATCATTCATATTTCCACCTCCACTTATCTTTCCACATATATCTACTGAGCGCCAATTAAGTGCTACGGTCCTTATATTGTGGTTTCTTAAACAAAGATCCAGCAAATTTCTTACACTCTTGCTGGGTTTCTTCTTTCGGGGTGTATATAGAGTTTTTCAACTTCTGTTCACTCTTCTGGGGACCTGTGGCTCCTCCCCCAAGACCCAAACCCCTACTCCGGGCTCTGCTTGGAGGCTCCCTGGCTTGGCTCTGCCTCGTCCAGAGGCACCTGAGCAGGCTGCCCCCACCACCTGGCTCAGCTCCAGGGGTCCCTGGACCTGAGGTCCCCAACAGCTTTCTCCGCGGTAACACTGAGATGGGGGCGGCCTGGCCGCGGCACCGCTTCTCACCTCGAGGTCCCGGAGGACAGGGTGGTCTTCGATGCCCGGGAACAGCACCCGCATGGTGTAGGTTCTGTAGTCCAGGAAGGGAATCCCAGCTCCGTCCAGGTCACTGGTCAGCTCGTGGATGTCTGTCTGCAGCTCGGCGAAGGCTGCACAGAGAGAAGCACTTGAGACTGCTGGGGCAGCGGGCCCAAAGGCCACCCCACCCCAGAGCGCTCAGCATCCTCGCCCAGCTCCGCGGAGGGGGAGCCACGGGCTGCAGAGGTGCCGGGAGAGAAGGCGCTGGGGGTGTCCCAGGCATTAAAAGATGCAGCACAGGGAATCTGGTCTTGGGGCCAAATTCCTTCCAGTGCTTGAGGAGGGAATGGGTGTGAAGGAGGCCGTCCCCAGATCTGGGCTGCTATGGGGGCCGGGTGACCCCCCTACTGAAGATGAAGGGCTTTTTTGTCATTGTTTTCCCACTGTGCTGGGGGGGCAGGAGAGATGGAGGTCAGGGGAAGGAAGGAAAAGGCATTTTAGAGTGGGGTTCCTTATAAGACTGAAGGTCACTTTCATCTGAAGTGCCACAGCTGGGCCACGCAGCTCCCTGGAGGATCAGCCCGGCACACGGGGGCGCTACCACGTTGGCAGCTTCCTCCCGCACGCGTGGGCAGGGGCCTCTCTAGCCTCCCATCTGCCAATAAACTCTGAGCTGCCTGTGGACACGGCTGTCTGTGATGCAGCTCAGGCCCTCAGATAGACACAGACACCAAGATCATCCAGGAGGCCCCCCAAGACCCCCAGCTGCAGAACCCCAGTAGGCTGCGCAGCTCGTCAGGGTGATGCACCTGTGCTTTTCCTGTTAAGCCTCTCCCCTCGTTCCAGGGAATACGCCTGCACATACATGGACATACATGCATCTATGCATGCTAATACATGTGGGGTACATAAGACATGCGTGCACGCACACACACACACAACCAGGACGGATGAACACACACTGGCAAAGAAGCACTGTCAGGGGACACTGACTAAACTATTTCTTTTTATTTCTATAAATACAAGAAAACACTTTGTGGGCTCAGCAGAGATTTCCAGGCCCACTAGAGCCAGAGGGCCCTTGAAAACCAGGCCCTGTGCCCAGTTAGGGGGCTCTCTGATCACCAGGACCCACCAGCCCCCCACCCCCCAGGAAGTCGCAAGCGGCTGTCGCTGCATCCTGTAGGGGTGATTTTAGGCTTGAGGACACCCCTGTTTCTTATTCAAGAGAATAGGGGTGCCCCTGGTCCCCAGAGAGGTTGCTGCAGACCTTCCTGCACCCCTGTACCTCCTAGTCACATTGACACTTATCAAGGACAGTGGCTCTGAAGGCAGAGTACCCCTGGTTCATCCAAGCAGAAGTTACAGCAACATGCCTACAAACGCTGTGTGAAAGGGAGTCGGCAAGACTTTTTGGCATCTACTGTCCCCCAAAGTTTCTGACCAACATTTATGTATGAGCTGAGTAAAACAGCATGGGGGTGAGTATGTCAGGTGCACATGTGTGTGTGCGCATATCAAGGGGCAGGCCTGTGCAGGGTCTGGGCTGGGCCTCCCCGGAGCGTGGAGATAAAGTCCCACTCCCCACCTCAGCTCAGCCGTCCCTGAGTCTGGACCTACCCTGCCCTGCAAACATCAAGGGTCAGCTCCGGACACTCCTAGAAAACGCCTCCACCATCAGCCCCACTTGCCCTTCGCTCTGTCTCTGTCTCCCCCAAGCCAGAAGCCAAGCCCCTCCTGGCCCCTCCAGGGACACTCAGGCTGGACTCCCTGCCTGCCTGCTAATTCCTCCTTCTCTGAAACACTCTGAGAGGAATCTGGCTCTCATACCCCCTTCCCAGTTGGGGTGCTCAGCTGGTGGGAAGAGGATGGGGGAGCCGGCTTTTTATCGGTCTGCAGCTTTCCCTTAAGTCGCCACGCGCCTCGCCTCTGACATTCAAAGCCTCCCACGCCTGCCACACATAAAAGAGATTCTAATCACTACACCTAATTAGAGGGAAGAGTACATTGCAGAGAAAAAAATTAAGCAGCGTAAATATAATAAAAGGCAGTAATTAACAGTCCCATGAGGCGATGCTCTGTTGACAACTGGAGGATGCAGGGAGGGAAGGAATGGACCCACTTCCCCAGCAGAAAGAGCGGGGCTTCCTTGGTGGGCACATGAGTGCCCCAGGTACCCCAGAGTCACGCTGCATGCACACGGACAGCAGAGAACCAGCTCAGACTCTCCCAGGGCAACTCACCCAACATTGTCTGGGGGTGACGAGAGTCTGACTCCCAGATCCCCTTCTTGGATTTAATGTGGCTGATTCTACGCACAGTGCTGCTTGTGTTTTTTTTTTAAATATGAGCTGTGACACACTTCTTTATAAATCTCAGATCATCCCAACAGCCTCCCCTCCCTGCTACAGGAAGAGAGCGGCAGATGACTTGAATGTATCATGTCAAGACACCCCAAGGCCTCCCCAAGAGAACATCTACCCAATGGGCCAGGGTTCAGGGACTAAAGCCTGGGCTTTAGTGGGGGTTTAAACTCCGGGTCCGACTTGGGGAAAGAGGACAATAAACATAGATATAAATGTTTATAAATGAATATAAATATATATATTTATAGAGATATACACAGATATAAATACATAAACATGTCTGTCTGTCTACCTGTCTGTCTGTCTGTCTATCTATCCAGAGTGGGGGGGTCTGCAGGACGCTGCTTGCGGCTGCCCAGCTCCGTGTTTGTGCAGGGTGCGCGCACGCGCGCGCGCACGCCCCCGCGCACAGCCGCCCCTGCCCTGGCCTCGGCCTCTCAGTACCTTCCTTGCACTCCAGGGCCACGCGGGACTCCAGGTTGTCCATCTGCATCTGCAGCCGCTTCAGCGTGAGGTCGCTCTCGCGGGACTTGCGCTTGTAGGCGATGAGGACGGCCACGATGAAGATGATGAGGAGGCCGCCGGCCACTGCGATGCTGACGATGGCCGGCAGGCTGAGTGGGCTGTCCGGGGCGATGTACACCATCCCTGGGGAGTACTCCATGCCACCGACGCGGGCCTGGGGGGCACACCAGCAAGGGGGAGTTGGCTGGGGGGGCCAGAGCTTCCGAGGGAACCGCTCTGGGTCGTGGATAAACTGGTGAGTGGGGCGAGATGAAAGGAACGGCTCCGAAAGGAGAGTCATCACGGGTGATTAGAACAGCTTAGAGGGGCTCCTGGGGGCTGAGGGAGGGGGTCTTCAGGCTCAGCAGAGGCCGCCCCACAACTGCAACGGCCACACATTCTCTTAATTCAGAAGGGAACAGCGCACAATGGGGATCGAAACATGTCTGTCATGACCTCAGCAACTGGCTCCCCAAGATTCAACCCATTCGAAGGACGAATGACTGAGGCACAGTGTCACATGATGGACCTCCCCATGCCCACAGAGGCCTCTCCTGGAAGGGTCTTTTGCCCCAGCATGTGATTTAGCACATCGTTAAATGTGGCTTTGCAGTGATTGCCCGTACTGTAGCACCAGGCAGCATGAAGGACTGGCACTGACTGCAGGAGAGAGGAAGTGGGGCCAGGAGAAGGGGTGGGTAGCGCGGTCGCCAGGAGGAATGTTTGCAGCAGGTCAGAGTCCCCCCTGCCAGGTCCTGGTGGCCCAGGATGGGGCTGACCCTCTCCTGCTCCGGCATCCTCAGGGCCCGCCGCATGCCAGGACGGGGTCCCCGAGCCTCACCATCACTTTGTGCCTGCCGATGAGGTTGGGGGACTCGCAGAGCAGCTGCACATCTGAGACCGTCACGGTGCACGGCTTCTCCCCGACGAGCACCGTGTAGTTGAGCTTCACATTGCCCCCAGCCACGGGTGGGATCAGGTTCTTGCCCTGGGTGGACAGGAGAGACTCAGGCCCCACACCAGGGTCAGAACCACAGCTCTGGGCTGCCTGCCATGCCCCTCCCCCCAAAGGGCCCCTCTTGGGAGCTCATGGAGAGGCCAACGTCTGAGATAAGTCCAAACTGTGCAGCGCATACCACCATTCCTCCTGCCCTGCCTGGGAAATGAACACTCTTCAGCTAATCCCAGATGCAGCCTCAGAATCCCTCGTAGCACAGAGCGAGAGTCAGTCACTACCATTTCATTCAAGTTGTCACAAGAGTTAAAGTTAAATTGCCATCTGTGCTCCAATGAAACGCTATGCTGTGGGTTGCTGCCGGGAGGAAGCAGTATGGACCTTTGACCTCCTGAGCCCTAGACTCGGGCGACAAGCTTGGGAGTCAGGTGGCGGGGGGACCTGGCTTCGCTGATCACGTCGCCATGGCTTGTAAAGCAAGTTTTCCTCTTAATGTATGTTCTGAGCAAGGGGCTCGCATACCCCGGCCTGCAGTGCAGTCTCTACTGGTGGCCCCGTCACAGGATTAGCCAGTCTGTGACTTCTGGTCTCTTTCTGGGACTTCCGAGCCTGTCCCCCTAAACCTCGGCCTCCTCTCTTTCTGCCTCCCGCCCACCAGCCACACTGTACCTTGAGGATGATGGGTGTGCCGGGCTTCAGCTCCAGGATTCCTGAGGGGCCAAAGGCTTCAAACACGGGGTTGGGGTAGTAGGTAAAGTTGGTCTTGTTGAGGGTGAGCAGGGACTGGACATTGTCCAGAATGAAGCCGAACTCCTCGGGCCTCTCTGTCAGGTCAGATTGGGAGTCGGGCCCCAGAGCAAGGGCTGGAGCCTGGCAGGTCATCTCGGTCTCATTCAGAACCTCACAGAGCTGCGGAGGAGACAGTCAGACACACGCAGTGCACATCTGCACCCCCGCGGCCCCCGTACCCATTGGGTCTCAACACAGGACAGGGACGGGCCATGGGGGGTCTTTACAACCAGGATCTCTCGACCTGGGTGCTCAGGAGTAAGTGCTGCAGCTGGCACCTAGCTCCCCTTTTCTGCAGCAGGCGTGGCAGTGACCAGGGTATTTTCTCAGCACAGGGGGCAGAGGGAGGGAAGGAAGAATAAGGGTATGAAACCCCAGAAACCGCTGTTTCTCCTGCCTTGAAGCTGCAATGTGGAAATGCCCTCACGCCTGCTCCCCATCCCATCACCCACAGCCCAGGGTAGCACACGCCATGGGCCGTCGGGTCTGGGTGGGCCTGCCTGAGGTCTCGGAGCAGCACACCCTCTAGGGAAGTGACCCTTGCGTGGGCAGTCCCCATTGCCCCGCAGCCATGGACTCACATTGATGTGCTCCTTCCCTCCATGCTTGGCGCGGATCTGGGGGTTCTGGATGAGGTCCAGGTTTGTCCCCCATACGGCGATGGGTGTGTTTCCACTGATCGGGAAGAAAGAAGGAGGCGTGTAAACACAGGGACAGGGACGGCGATGGCACTCGATGCTGATGCTGACGACGATCAACCAGGCTGAGTGCTGACATTAAAGACAATGATCATGGGGGCGGGGTGGGGGAGTGATAATGTTCTTGGGGACAGCGGTGACAAGATGACTGAATGATAATTAGGTGCACGCCCAGCAGCCAGCGGAGACAGCGGTGACCAGATGTCCAAGAGCGGCCTGTGCTGAGCGCGTCCGGAGTATGGACACCGAGGAGGCCCAGTCCGCAGCCCAAGGCCCTGGCCACCCAGAGCCTTGTTTGCAGTCCGGGTGCCTCTCCCCCCAGCCCTCACAGTCTCAGGGCCTCTGTCACCCCGGCCCCGGCTGTGGCAGCTGGCTCCAGACTGTCCCCACCAGGCCCTCTGGGGTCTGAGTGCAGCCTCCCCCCTCCCGCCCCAGCCACTCATCCTGCAAACTTCCACCTTAGAAGCTCCAGTCAGCTGAGATGTGGGACAGAGGAGCGTGGACGCCCAGGAACCTCTAGGAAAGCAAACGTAAGATGCCGGGACTCGGGTCTCCTGTACCCTGGGGTGTCAGCCTGCTGCTGGGGAGGGGTCAGGAGATTCATCTTTGTAGCTATTCCAGGGAAACCTGGATGCCGCTGTCCCGTCTTCAGGGTGAGCAGAAGCTGACATGGGGCGGGGGCTAGCGTCCTGGGGGGCTAATCAAAGGAAAGTGAGGAATCACTTTATCCACAGTCAAGGGGGTATCTCTGAGAGGCCAAAACATTAATTATAATGTTGGAGAGCAAAGAAGCCTTACCACTCAGTGGATTCTACCCATTGATCCACCTGCTGTCTTTATACTCCCAGTTACTTCCCTTCCTTTTGCCCTCCACCTGCACGCATATGTGCACGCACACACGCACACACTCGCACACATGCAGGGAGATTCCAGGGAAACCCACGGAGACCATGCTCGAGGATGCTCTCTGCTGCCCAGCCTTCTCCCTTATCTTCTCACTCATCCTCTTAGCATAGACCTTAAATGCCCCCTCACGGCTCATGAGTGGCACAGGCTGCTTGTAAGCAAGCTGAAAGGTGAGTGGTGGGTAGGGCTGAGTCACCCCCTGCCCTGAAGTCCGAGCTCCATGCCCCTGCTACAGCCTCGGATGCAGCAGTCGCCCAACTGCTCCCAGAGGCCTCGCCGTCAGGGTGCACTCTTTATGCCTCCTCATTGCGAGGTCCCTCCAGGGCCTGGAAAAGCAGCCTCCTGCTATCAGCCCGCAGTTTAGGAGGTGAGACCCACCACTCCACAGCCCCACCAGGTGAGCCGGGAGGGCCCCAGACTTTGCGGAGCCTGCTCAAGAGGTGGAGACTCCAGACAGTCGTGGAGCAAATGGCCCAAGTCAGCTGTGAATGGCCAGGGAGAGGCAGCCAGGGGGGTCTACGGCAGCGGCTCCCCGGGATCCTTGTTCAGTGTGCTCTGGTCAGTTACCATACACTGGGGAAAAGCGGGGACACTGCCTAGCACCCGGCCTTTAGGACTTTACAATCAAGGGAGGGACAGAGTCAGCAGGCAGTGAGAGGTGACAAAGGGTGGCAGGAGACCTCGCGGCACGAAGGACAGACGACGCTGTGGTCTAAAATGCTTTCCTTTGGAGGACACTGGCCTCCAGGCCTGGGCCTGCTCAGAGGGCTCTCTCTGGACGGAGGGAGCCTCGGCAGGAAGGCTGATTTGGGAGGTGCTCTCAATGAACCCCACTCCCGTCTCCAAAGCAGGGCCAGGCTCCCAGAGGTCTCCTGGCTTCTGAGTGTCAAGGAAGGGAACTGCGGTCCCGGCAGGAAGGGCGGCTGTGGCGGGCCCTACCTGACGATGCTCCACTCTGGCTCGATGCGCACGATGGTGGGGTCCTCCAGGTACTGGAAGGACAGGTCCTGCTGGTGGATCCTGGCCCTGTCCACCTGCACCGTCACCTGCATCTCCAGCACCTCATCCGAGGACGTGGTGTTGCAGACGATGTAGGACGAGGAGCGCCTGGAGGGAGGCAGGCGAGGTGCAGGTCACTGGCCGCCCCGGGGAGGGAGGTCCCGGGAGCCGCCCACGCCCTGCTTGTGGATCAGGCCTCTCGGGGCGACGGGTGGGACCGCCTCAGAGGTAAACTCCTGACAACTCCTTGCCACCCCAGGAGCGCGTCCTGTGAGCCTCCTTTTCAGCTAGGCCTGTCGTGGGCTGTCTTCCACCTGCCCAGCTCCGTCTGAGCAAGAACCCTGCTAACAGTGAGCTCCCCAACCCTCCCTCCCCACCCCAGCCTTGATTTCTGAGCGCCCTTGATACCTGATCAAATTCCTCATTCCTCCCCCGTATCTGGTGGCCCTGCCCCAACTGCAACAAGAATCCTGCTGGGTCAGCTTAGAACCCCCAGGCTTCCTGCCCCCTCGTGCTGCTTTTCTACCCCCTGACCCCTCACTCTGCTCCTTGGCTGCGAAGCCCCAGCCAGCTCTGCTGCGCTTGGAGTCGAGCCCCGGCTCTCTCGTCCACAGTGAGTCCTGCCCCTGCAGCCAAGCCCTGCGTCTAAAGCCCCTCGCTACTCGTGCCAGAACGTTCGTCCATGACGAGCCTGGGCTGGCTTAGCCCTGTCCCAGCTCAGCGAGGCCCTGGCACAGCTTCCCCCAGCAAAGCTCTGTCTGACGACCCCCAAGCTGCTGCGGGAGGCCCCACGGCCCCGAGTCCTGCCCGGCCCCCAGCCTCCCTCCTGTCCCCCAGGCTCCTGGCTCCCGGATGGCCATGCCCGTCTGGCGTGGGGTGGTGGGGCCCTGGGGCATCAGCCAGGGCTGCTGCTTCCAGCAGCCCTCAGTGGTGCCATGGGGTCTGCTGGTGACGAGCTAACTTAGGGGCAAGGGGCTCTAGATTCTAAAGTGCATGCTGTGGAACCTGGGGTTCTGCAGAGGGGGCGGATGGGAAAACCAAGGTGAAACAGGGCAACAGCATGGCGGGCCCAGCCAGGGGTGGCCAGCAGGTCTCCAGGCTGAGCCAGGTGTGCCCAGAAGGCCTCGCTATAGAGAACGGCACTTTCTCAGGGAGAAGGACGCACATGCAGAAGGTTAGGCAGGAAGTCTGCCGCCGTGAGAACCCCCTCCCTGCCCTCTGTGCAATGAACCCCGAACTGCCCTGAGGGGAGTTACCTGTGGAAGAGGCAGGGCTGCTTCCCGAACATCACCACCACGTTGCTGCCCGCGTTCAGGTTGGTGCCCGTGATGGTCACTTGGGTGCCTCCCGACATGGGACCCCGACTGGGCTTCAGGTCTGAGAGAGTCAGTGTCTGAGGAGGAAAAGGCTGGCCTGAGGGGGCGTCCGGGACCCTGAGGCGGCACCCCACTTCCTGGAGGTGACTTCTGGAATCTTCAGAGAGCCATGCCATTTTCTGAGGCTTGTGTGGCGAGGTGAGGTTCTGACCTCTGAGAGTTTGCAGCTCTGTGTTAATAGCAGTGGTAATCACGGCTATCTGCCGACCTTTTATTTATTGTTTTGTTATATTTATTGAGGTAATAGTGATTTACATCACATTTTATGTACATGTCTACACATGTACGGTATCTTACTGCATTATGTCCCCTTTTCCCTTTTGCTGCCTTACCCTACCCCACTCCCCTTCTGGTAATCTCAGTCATAGTTCATCGTGCTCTTTCCCCTCCTGCATGTCTCAGGTCTATGGTCAGCTTTCAAGGTTTGTCTTCATCTGACCTTTTGTTTGATTTCTCTGTATTTCACATATATGTGAAATCATCCAGTATTGATCTTCTCCTTCGGACTTGTTTCAGTTAGTGCAATCCCTTCCAGCTCTATCCATGCTGCTACAAATGGCATGAGTTTATCATTTTTTATAGCTGAGTAGTATTCCATTGTGTGTGTTTGTTTGCGTGTGAATGTGTGTGTGTGTATGTGTGCGTGTACACATTTTTCTAACCCACTCATCTGTCCTAGGGCATTTAGGTTGTTTCCACAGCTTTCCTAGTATAAATAGTGCTGAGATAAAAGATAGGAGACCAGGTTTCCTTTTGAATTAATGTTTTTGGGTAGGTTTCTAGGAGTGGAATTGCTGGGTCATATGGCAGTCCATTTCCAGTGATTTGAGGAACCTCCATAGACTTTCCATAGAGACTGGTCCAGTCTGCATTTCCAACCAGCAGTGTAAGAGGGTTCCTTTTTCTTCACACCTCTGTAGCACTAGATGTATTTATCTATAGTGGTATGGGTGTGTGTAGACACACACACATACACACACACACATATATATATTCAAACATATATTTGAATTGCTAATCAACTCTACAGGTAGCTGCCATCCCTTTGACAGATGAAATTCAGAGAGCTTCAGTAGAACCTGCAAGGTCACACAGCTAGAACGTGGCCTGAGATATGACTCCAGGGCTCTGGTTCACCATCTCTCCAGGCTGGGTTGCTTCAGAAAGGGGACCTGCCCCCTCCATAGGCCTCTCCAGAGGGTTGCCAAAGCACCCAACAGCCAGAACAAGGGGGTTGGGGTGTGAGGGCCCCAGGAAAGCCCAGGGGAAGAAGCAAAGAAGGGTCCTTGGTTAGGCTTCTGGGCGTCAGGGTTGGGGGGTGGGAGGCAGGGGCCCTGAGCTGAGGATGTGGAATTGCAGTTTGTTCTCTCATTAGCATTTTAATGGAAAAAAAAAAACTTTCCTCAGTCCCAAGTGAGAAGCCTGTATCTGCATTTAAATGAAGGTTTCTCTCTCCCCTACCCCTTTAAAGAGTTCTACACCAAAAGTGGAACCCACTCAGCTCCTGGGAGAGGGCAGGTAACCTCCCCAGGGGAGGCCTCCATTGATGAGTCCTTTGGAGAAGAGAAGCCCCAAGGAAAGAAGCCTGCACACCCCAGCCTGACACAGGGCACACGGGGGATAGAGGGGCCACTCGCTGACTGCTGTGCACGCCACTGGCCCTGCTTCTGCACGGTCCCTCTCCAGGGGCCCACCTTTACTTCCCGCCTCCACCCTGTCCAGCTGCCTAGTCATTGCAGATCCCGAGGCTGGCATCCTCCTAGAACCCGCCACGCAAAGGCCAGCTTTTTCTGGCTCTAGCCTGCCCCAGGCCATGGTGGGTGAGGCTGAAGAAAGAGCCTTCAGTTCTCAGCTCTGCCTTGGTCACCCTGTGTGACTCCAGACAAGTCACTTAACCTCTCTGATCATAAAATCAGGGACCTGGGTCAAAAGGTGATTTAAAGGCTCTGGTTCTCTAACTTGGGGTCACAGTCCAAAAATGGTGCCTTTGCATCACACAGGCTTCTATTGGGGTGGTCCTAGAGTTGAGGTGAAAACTGGGGTGGGGTGGGGGGTGGTAAAGGGGAAAGTGGCAGCTTGGGGTGGGACTCGTAGAAGGGGCAGGAGGGAGGGATTCCTTCTGGCTTGGTGGAGGACTCCCAGGCGGGGCTGACTGGGTGGGGAAGTAATTCTGGGGATATGAAGAGGATATGGAGACATGTTTTAAAGTTGTGAGGAACTATTAATTATTCAAGTCATACTTCATAAATATTCCATGGGAAGTCAAATTCTACCTAATTTGTGATCTCTTCCCTTAGCTCCCAGAAGGGAGGTAGAGGGGCAGAAAAGCACTTCCTCAGGGGACAGCTCCAGGGACAGAATTGGGGACTAGGCTGAAAGGGCTGGGGGGTGGGGTGGGGGTTGGCTTTGACATTTGGTTTTGGTTGAATAAACCCACATATCAGAGTCCGTGGAGAGAAACTGAGGAAGATCCTATCTTGCCTCCAACTCAGGAAGGGGTTCCCCAGCACAGCCCAGGTCCTAAGCCAGACATCTGAAGAGGGGCTCCCCAACCTGCCCGAAGTCCCCAGCGGAACCCTGGGAAGGGGCCACCTAGTTGTCTCAGGCCTCCAGAAGAGCTGGGGTGTCCTTGTGGGACCAGAGATGGCTATGAGTAGGCTGTCTAGCAGGGAAGAAATGGGGGTGCAGGGGAGCACCAGGGGGCATTCTGTACTTCCAGATTCCCAGAGAGACTCAAGGGGCCCTTCACTCCTAGCCTGAACCCTTAGGGGCCCTGGCCACGCGGTGCTGACCTTCCTTTGGCCTCAGCTGCCAGGTAAATTCAGAGGCAGACTTTAGGCGCAGTTTCCACATGCCGCACCCCTCCCATCCGTGGTGCCGGCTGTCTGTAGCCCAGTTTCCTTTCCCTCTCACTACCCCAGCTCATCTGGGACAGCAGTGCACATGCCAGTATGAATATACCCAACACAGAACGTACATCCATTCTTTCTATATAAAGATACACAAATCGATCACTGATCACCGAATCCCTTGAGAAGGACGGCTATAAATCCTAAACAAGTAAATGAAACATCACATCCATTTCATTCGGCCTCCGTATGTTCTTCCACGAGGCCCTGCGTCACTGCGCTTATAAAGTCAGCTGGTTCTCAAAGAGTAGAGTGGGGGAGTAGAGAGAGCAGCGCCAGGGAGGGAGGGCGGCCTTTGAAGTGTGACACCCTCCAAGTCCTCGGTTCATCTCTTCTGCTGACCAGGGGCTGCCATGTTGGCAACACCCACCAGCCAGGTCATCAGATCAGAAGGTGAGATTCAACCACGTAAGTGAGTATTTAGCGAATAATCTGGTGAGAGGCATTGTGCCAGGTGGTGAATGGCTGTCAGTTGAAGGGGGATAGGAAGAAAGAAGAGGAGGCAGGTCAAAGAGAAGGAAGGGAGGGAGGGGAGAAGAAACAGTGAACACCAGGTTCCCCGGACATATTTCAGGGCATTTGATGCCCAGGCATAAAATCTATCCCTTCAGGCTTTCAGCTTCCAAAGCAGCACAGCCACGAGGAAATCCAACCAGCACAGATGCCATCACCCTGGGAAGTTAGCTAGAGGGTCAAGCATTTCAAAGATGGCGGCCATGCGGGGCAGGGTGGCGCTCCTGTCTCCACCACCCTTCTCATCACCAGGCTGTGAGGTTCCCAAAGCCCTGCCCCATGGAACCCCTTGCCCAGACTGCCAGGAGCATGCCAGGCAGCCTCTATAGGGCTAGGAAGGGCTCAGGCTGGAGGGAATGTGAAGGTGGGGTGAGATCTGCAGAGAGGCCACGGGCTGGGGAGAGAGATGCAGGAAAGGGGTGTTGTTGTGGGAGGGGGTAATGTGTGGGTAGAGGAAGTTGCAGTGGGGGTGCAGGTGAAGTGTAGGGTAATGCGGTGGGGTTAAGGGGCTCATGGAACAGGCATAGGGTGAGTGGGGGAGGTGGGAAGAGTGGATCAGGGTGAGGGGATGGCAATGGTGGGGCGTCCTTGCACAGGGCAGGGTGTCGGTCACGGGTATCCTACGGGACATGGCGCTGAAAGTGACGTCTCTCTGATGCTCGCAATGACCTGTGGGGTGCATGCTATTGTTGTGCTTGCCGTCATGCTACAGATAAAGAAACGAAGGCACCAAAGCTGAGGTGCCCTCCAGGTTGACCTGCTAGTAGAACTTTCCAGTTGACCCGGAAGTCCCACTGTGCAGCCTCAGGCAGAGGGGGATGATGGGATCCCAGGGACAAAACAACTTCCCTGGAGCACAGGGAGCCCAGCACCTTCTAGATTTGAGTCCAGGTTGTCCAGACCTCCGAGAACACTCCCTGCTCTCTAGGACAGGACTCCCGTGACTGGCTCTGGGTCTGCCCACAGGGGTCGAGCCTGCCAGCTCGCGCAGTAATGCCGTCTGTGGCCGGTGCCCAGGCGGTTGCCGGCGGCCAGGACTCACCATGAAGTAGTAGAGCTGCGAGGACCGGGCCATGAACTCGGGCCGACACACCGCCACGCAGATCTCCACGAAGCCGGCGTGCTGGCTGGGTTTGGCCTCCCCCATCTCACACACAATCCTGCAGGCGAGAGACAGACCCCATGAGGCGCCAGCGGCAACCAGGACTCCACCTGCTGCCACGCCGGCGTCCCACGCTTCCCCAGGTAGGATCTCAGGGACCGGATGGGAAGGAGGAGGTGAAGATATCAGGTTCCTCCTGCCCTCCCTGGAGGGACCCCTCCTTGGTTCTCAGGAGATGAGGAAACGCAGGCTGCAGAGGTCTCTTGGAAGCCCTCCAGAGGGTCGGGAGCCTAGGAGAGGGCCTGGGGGTCTGGCCCCAGATAGTCAGTCCCCAATTCGTGAATAATTCACTCAGTTGTGAATTAAGAATGCAGGGAATGCTTGTGCCACGCACCTTAGGGACCCGTGCTGGCAGGGCCCAGAGAGGGAAAGTGACTTCCCTGAGGCCCACAGCAAGTCACAGCTGGGCCTTGGAGCCAGCTGCACTCTCAGGGCCTTGCCTAAGAGCTCTTGCTCCCACGGCAAGGTTTACCACAGTGCACGCTCTCTGCGCCCAGTCCCAGGTGGGATGGGAAGTGGGCATTTATTTTTATTTTGGTGGGGGGCATTAGGTGGGACGAGAGTATACATTGCTCCCTTTTAAAAGCTATTTTATTTACAAAATCTGTGCTCTTTGAAAATAGTGAGACAGTTCAGAAGTCTGACATAAAAAGTATCTCTTCACTCCCAACCTCTCTTAAATGTTAACTATATTCTCATAGACCTTTTGCTAGACCTATGCAAATATAGATATCTTTATATATATCTCCATATATGTCTCCTTATATCTATCTATCTATCTTTACATATGTATGTGTATATATGGTCTCTATTTTAAAATTGAAGACATTGAGGTCCAGAAAAGTTAGGCAACTTATCAAATGCAGTTGTTTACATATACTCATACACTCTCTCTCACACACACACACACACACACACACAGGTACAGATATGTATATATTTTATATTACGTACACACACAAACAAATGTCTTATATATGACATATAATTATATACAAATATCTATAAACACATGATTTTTAAAATAAAAGGCTTTTAAATAAAAATTATTTAAAAAATAAAAGGTCTGACTCCCCACTGTCTTAACCCCTCTCTTCACTCCGCTTCATTCTTTTCAACGGCTTTGCAGTATTTCCCGAGTTCTGTACCATCGTTTGTTAAACCATCCTCCTCTAGATGTATATTTACCTTACCTCCGTTTTTCTTCTCCAAATAATCCTTAAAGTGAAGCAGTCTGTACCCACTCTAAGCACTGTCTATTTATTATTCCTAAGGAAGGACCACGCCTGACATCAAGACATCAGGTCTGTGCACTTGATGTTTGAGAGGTGGCCTGGAGTAATGGCTTTTCTGTGCGCGTCTATCAGTGGTGTTTGAGTAGATGGTGTCCCTCTTTGGCCAACTCTGGATATTCCCAATCCTATCCTAGGATAGGGGACAAAGGACCTCGTTTCATTGTCCTGGTGGCTAGTGAGGTGCACGTATTTTCATGCAGGAGGAGCATTAACTTTGCTGTCTGGCTAAGGACTTCTTTCCTGCAGCCGGTCACCTGTCTTCCACCTTTATTTATTATGTCTTCAACACATTACAGTTTAAATGTACCTGTGCGCTTAAATTGCTCGTTGTTCTACTTTATGGCTTCTGGGTTCTGGGTTTCAAAAGGAAGAGCAGGCAAAAGTATATGCCTTTCTGTCCAGTAACATAATTAACAGGTGCTCAGTAGACATGTGCATATGTGTGTATGTGAGTGTATATATTTTGGTATACGTGTGTGTGTATGTGTAGAAAACAAAGTACATAAGGCACCTGTGATAAGTACACATCCCCTGCCCCATCCCAATTGCATCATCCAGAAACATCCAATGTCAACACTTTGGTGTACGTTTCCAGTCTAGTTTTTCTTTCATTAGAAAGATTTTTATTTTAATTCGAAATTCTATATTCTGGGCCTCCCTGGTGGTGCAATGAGTTAAGCTGCAGCACTATGAAGCTATCCAGAGCCACTGCAGTACGAGTTCAATCCCCGGCCAGGGAGCTTCCCACATGGTGCAGCAGACCTCCCCTGTCTCACCTGCTACTCCCCTCAGCAGTGTATTTCAGTCAATCTTCCTGTTCTGCTCCCCACTCTGTCTCTGGTGAATCCTCTCACCCCCACCCCCACACTCCTCTGGCCTACACCCTAGCTTGTATGCATAAATAAATAAATCTTAAAAAAAAAAAGAAACTCTATATTCTGCTTGGTAACCTATATCAGATTTAATGACTGGGCAGTTGACTGTTCTTTGCACATACAATAATTTACTGAATTTATTGATTCCTTATATTTAGACATTCAGATTACTTGTAAATTTCAACTACTATAAATAATTCTAAAATAAGCATTCTTGCAAATAAATATTTGTGCATTCTGGCTATTTAGGAAAAGTTCTTTGACATTCTAGAAGTATTATGTATATTGGGCTTTATTGTTTATCTTGTGAATTGTATATTCATGCACTTTGCTCAATTTGTGATATTTATCTTTTATCTCTAAGATCTCTTAAGATAAATCATCTATTAACTGTAGTAGGGGAAATGAACATATGTTATATACCAATTATTCCTCAGTAAAAATTAACTGATTAATTAAAATAATAATCCAAATCTTACGAAAATAGGAGAAATAAAGTCAAAGCAAGTGGAAAGAACAGTAAAAACTGAACAGAAATCAGTAAAGTAGAAAGGAGAAAAACAACAAAGAAAATAAATGTAACCAACTTAATGACCCCTGAGGGGGTGACATGGAACTCTGGGGTCGCGACACTTAAATATTTATTTAAAAAGAAAAATCTATAATCTATCATCCTGTTTCCAGTTTATCATCCCCATTTTTACTTCGCTTACAATGATTTTTGATGAACAAGTTTTAAAGTTTAATGTACTCAAATCACCTAATCTTTTCCTTTCTAATTTTTCCTTTTCAGGTGTACTTAGCACACTTCTTTCTTGAAATCAAATAAATTCCCATCTGTATTTTCTTCTAATCCTTTCACAGTTTCATTTTTCACATTTAACTCTTTAATCCTCCTACATTTGTTTTGCTGTACAGTGTGGAATAAGATCTGAGGTAGGGCTTTTTTCAGGGAGTTAACCGGAGGTGCTTGTTGAAAGGTCTTTCCGTTCATTGTTGATTTGAAATGTTAGCTTCATTGTTAAATACTAAAGCTTTATAAAACAGGGCTCTTTTTCTGGATGTTTGATCTTATTCCACAGATCTAACTGTACCATGTATTAACTAATTCTATAGCTTTATGATAATTTTTTTTTTTTTAATATTTGGTTAGGCAGGTCCAGAGTAGGGCATTTATTTCAAAGTTCCCCAAATCACGATACATCAGCTGGTTTTGTTCTAGGAAGGACTTGGAAAGTTGTATTGGTATATTTGCTGTTTGATGGACTGAAAAATTTGTGTTTGCTTATTTACAAGGCAACAATGGCTCACAAACCTCCTCCAGCAGGTGGGTTAGAGGTCAAGGTCACTCACTGAATGAACAACTCAGGGGAGCAGCAGACTTTGCAAAGAGAAAAACAATCCCAAGTACCCAGAGTGAGCAAGAGTGTGGAGTTTCAGTTTAGTCTCCACAGAGGATTGAATGAATCAGTTTCTTTTACACATTGGGGTGGACCCAGGTGGGGAGTCAAGGGCTGCAGAGGGAGCTGGGGTATAGAACTGAACGCACACTTGTCTTGCTGATTTTAACTGACCTTTGCTTCCCTCCCCCCACCCCTCATACCCCATCCTCTCCACCCCCCAACCCCCGCCCCAGGAGGTAAGAGTGGATTTTCTCTTCTTTCCCAGTCATTTCTCTTTCCCCTTCCTGCAACATCCCCCAGTGTGGCAGCTAACTAGTTCAGGACTAGAGAGTTGTGGGAATGTCCCCTAGACTATCAGAGGCATTCTCCTTTTCCCTGGCCTTCCACAGCCCGAAGACCCCCTGCAGTTGGCCGGGCCGATGCCTGCACCGACAAATGGCTGCTGTGCCATCTCTGTGTCCTGAGTGGTTTCCACTTACTGTTCCGCGGGGACATAGCCATCCACCAGCGGGCTGCACTCCACGCCGGCCACCTTGACATAGGAGGCGATGTCCCGGAATTCCAGGCCCAGGTTCTCCCCTCGGATGGTGACCTTGGTGCCCCCTTCCCGGGGCCCTGTCACTGGTATTATCTGGAGGGAGGAAGATGGTACTCAGACAGGCATTGACGGGGAGCCATCACCCCAGTGCTGATGGGGCAAGGAGACGCTGCAGGCTCTGTCCCATCCCCACCCCATTCCCGGGGTGCATCGGGGCCAAGTCCAAGAGGCATCCAGGTCAGGCACTACTGTCAATGCAGGGGCTTTGGGGGAGCAGTCTGTGCTGGGTGAGGGTTTAGGAATAGTGTTCACAGGCCCTGTGTCCTTCTGCCATTCGCAGAGGAGGTAAGGGGATGACTTTTAGCTCTGCCCTGCCCCTCATGCTTTCCCCTCATCACAGGTACCCCCTCGGGTCTCCTGAACTGTGCTCCAAACCCGCTACCACGTTACAGCTTAGGTCTCGCCTTGGGTGAGTCCCGACATCTCTCCATTTTGGCCTTCTCCATCTCCCCCAACCCCTCCGCGCCCCCCCCACCCCAGACCACCTCTGCCTTGGCTCCCAGGCTGCCTCGGCTGGGGCCACTACGGCTTGGTGAGTCTGCTGAGGGGTCTTCCCAGCTCGCCACCCAACGCGGCTCTGAGGGGCAGGGAGGTGCCGAGCGCTTCTAGATTACTGACACCCCTTCCTGGAGACTCCTGCAGAGCCGCGGGGCCTCTCTGTTTTCAAACACCCTTGATAAGGGAAGGGCTTCTGAACCTAGCCACAGCTTCTGGGGGAGACAAGGATGTGCCAGCTGGCCAGGGCATCTAGGGCCCCCTGAACACCACCGGGGTGACTGACACCATGTGCAGGACAATGTTGTAGGTGTGGGGCGAGGCTCAGCAGCCGGGAGCCCACCCCCGGCCAGCAGGCCAGGCTTACTGACCTCTGTGATGCGGGGGTTTGTGCACTTGCTGTTGGCGCCCGACAGCTCCAGCCACTGGCTCTCCTGCAGCGGGCAGTGCTGCCGCAGGGTGCACTGGCCCAGGCCCTGGCACCAGCCGCACTCGAAGGCCGGGTCTGCCTTGAGGCACAGCCCGCAGCTCTCGCGCATGGCTCCACACTTGTAGAGGTGAACTGTGGGCAAAGGGCAAGAGGTGCTTTAGCTGGAGGTGGGCGCTGGGGAGGGTGGACAAGGGGTGCCATCTGACACTCTGATGACAGACATGGAGACTGCATGTCCCCTTAGCCATTCTGACCCCGAGAAGACCCAAAGGGAGATCCAGGGCTGAGCAGAAGCACCTGATTGGGGCGAGAGGTCTCCCTGCAGAGTCAGCAGTGCCCCTTCCAGCCTGCCCACTCCACTCCCTTCCCCCAGGCCACCTGCCTAATTGGAGCCCATGGTCAAGAGTCCACAGAGCAGTGGGGACAGTGAGAGGCCTTGGAGGGCTGCTGGGAGCCAGAGGATGAGTGACACCAGGTGCATTGCTGGGTGGGGATGGAAAGAACCCCTGCCAGGAATGCAGAACACCTGTACCCTGCTGCCTGGCCTCCCACCAGGCTCTGCCTCCCAGGTCCCACCTCCCCACCAGGCCCCGCCTCCCCACCAG